>JAAAKG020162410.1:0-29022 GCA_010014905.2 Druon quercuslanigerum
AGATTTATCAATATTTTAATAATATTGATATAGACCAGTAGACAAACAAAATTAACATCTAAAATTAATAATTATGTTTAAAATTATGTTTTTAAATTTTGCAGAAAAAATTTCAATTTTTATTTAGTCAAAATTAATTGTGTTTTAGGTGTGAATTACAAAAAAAATGAAAACTGTTAATAAATTATTTTCGAGAAATTGTAGAAATAATTAATGATTCCGATTCATTTACTTGAACTTAGTAATATGTAAATATATATGGAAAAATTTGATTAAATTAACCACTGATTGCATTTATACTTTCAAATATTTATAATGTCCTTCCATCTGGTGTTGAAAGTTGATCTACTATCAAAAAATTGTTTGTCATTGAGAATTCATCTCTTCAGTCAAACATGTAACGATCACGTTGAAAATTTCTTTAATTGATAGTTAAAAATTCATTTTTACTGAAAAGTTAACGTTTTCCTTTCAGATTAAAACATAATCGTATTTTATAAAAATTCGACTATTTGGATGAAAATTCATGTATTTTAAGAATTCGTCTTTTTTTGTTAATAATTAATCTTTTTGGTCAAAAAATCATATATTTGGTTAAAAATTCAACCATGATTCTTCATCTTACTCGAAAATTCATAATCTTTGGCGGAAAATTGAACTATCTTGTTGAAAGTTCGTTTCTTTTTTTGGTTGAAAATTAATTTTTAAACTCAAAATGTAACTATTTTATTTTTGGTTCAAATAATATATTTTTAATTGAGATTTGATCTTTTCTAGTTCAAAAATCAAATATTTGGTTAAAAATGCATGTCTCTTGTTGAAAATCCGTCTTTATGGTAGGAAATTATTCTTAATTGTTGAAAATTCATTCTTTTTGAATAAAATTGGTTTAATTTAATTAAATTTTAATTATTTTTTTGGTTTGAATAAAATTATTTGATTAAAAATTCAACTTTTTTGTGGTCGAAGATTCAACTATTTAGTTGTAAATTAATTTTGTTATTGAACATTCATATTTTGGAGTTCACAATTTAACGTTTTTGTAGAAAATTGCCCTTTGGCTTGCAAATTCAACAATTTGGTTGAAAATTAAACATCTAATTTGAAAATATGACTACTATTTAGTAGAAAACTCATTGTTAAAAAAATCAGAATTATTTTCTCGCTGAAAATTTAACTGTTTTGTAGAAAGAAATAGTAAAAAAATATAACTTTAATTTTTGGTTGAAAATTGATATTTTTAATTGAAAGTTGATTTTTTCTAATTGAAATTACAACTATTTGGTTGAAAATTCACGTATATTTTTGAAAATTGATCTTTTTTGTAGAAAATTAATCTTGTTGGTAGAATATTCGTCTGTTTTGTTGAAAATGAATCTTTTATGTCAAAAATTCAACTATTTTGTTAGTCACTTGTTTTGGAAAAAAATGTATTTTGTTTTTGGTGCAAACTCGTCATTTGGGATTGAAGATTCATCTTTAGTGTTACAAAATTCATCTTTCTTGGTTGAAAAATAATTTTTCTTCGTTAAAAATAGACTTTTGTTTAACATTAAACTTTCCGGATTAAAAATTCAACTATTTTCCTTCAACTATTAGTCCTTTTGAACTAATTTGAAAATTCGTATTTTTGGGTTTAAAATTAATCTGTTTTGCTACAAAATTAATCTATATTGCATGAAAATTCAACTATTGTTCCCTATTTTAGTAAAAAATTACCCTATTTTCCTTGCTTTAGAATCACGTAGTTTATTGATGACCCCTTATGAGAGCGTATTATTAAAAGTCATCAATCTTGAGAATGAACTGAGACAATAAACCTTTCTAGATTTGATTTTATCTCCCGGAGTCAAAATTATTCAATTTTCAATTTATTCTTGCCTATACGTATATTAGAATGACGTCTTGAAATACCTATGTTTTAAAAAAAGAAAGTAACTTTTATATTCTGACGAATCAACCTCCCTGAGATTAGATACACGAATCGAGGATTAAACGAGGTTCTCTGAAAGCGATTCTGGTAAGTTTGGGTAAGGGTCAACTCCTTGACCCTGGCCCCTTATCAACTTCCTTTGTGGCGATTGAAACGCACACGAAATAAAAGTTGGGGTCGGTCGACATTATTTCCTCGCTAACTTCTTTTTTTCCCCGAGGATTTCTGAAAATCCAGATTGTAGGAGGAAAAGTGGAGGGAAATTAAAAATCGACCTGTAAAGAACAAAGGTGCGCGTGACCATGATGGGGATGTGGGTTGTAAAACTGTAAGTAGGTGGCGATCGTAACTCATAAGTGCATACACGTCTTGCGCAACTGAAGAGTATGATATCATGGACGTCTTATGATTAACGTTGACGAGGTCGTATGAAATGTGCGTCCGTTGCCTCCGAATCTGGAACAGCCAGATAAAATATAAGGAAGAAGGCCCTTTATTTTCTTATCTTCTCCCGCAATAACCCTCGGTTCTGATTCGATAATTTGATTTATTTAGTTGAAGAAGGAAGTGGATTATGTGAAAGAAGATATGTAATAGTTTTTTTTTAATTCCAAGCTGTTTTCGAATACTTTGAAGAATAAAGATCTTTAAGACTTGGGCCCTTTTTGCCCTGTTCAAAAAGTGTTTCGTGATTCCCCTATTTGCAGTTGCGAGTACAGATTAAAAATTTCTTTTTTTAATAGTGTTTTTCTTTGTAATCTTAGGGTAATTCCAGAATGAGTCGTTTGATAGCCGTTGCTAATTAAAAAAAAAATGTTGAAAATATATATTGTTTCTGGGTGTTAGGGGCTGATCATAAACTACTTTATCAATTTAGGGTTTGTTTTACCCCCGCCCTACTCCCTCATTCACGACCAAAATATTATCCCCCTCACCTATACTGAATGTAAAGTAGCCGTTGGCTAAGCACAGATTTCACAGCTCAAATTGCTCTAAAAGCAGGGAAAATAGAGTGATTTTTCACGAAAATAGACTAATTTTGAAGAAAAAAAAACAGTTGAATTTTTGACCGAAAAAGATGACTTTAACAAAACCCAGATGACAAGACAATGATATTTTTCATTTGCTTTATAAATTTGTCTGTATAAAACAAATGAAAAATATCAGTGTTTTGCCATATGAACTATATATCATTTTTTCACCTGGAAATAGTTACATTTTCAACAAAATATTTAATTTTGCACTATATTGTTGAATTTTCAACATAAAAAATGCATGGAAATCCAAATGGTCGAATTTTTAAACAAAAAAAAATTAAAATTCAACCAAAAGCAGGTTTTAAAAATAATTCTTTAAATTTTAACCCAATACTGATTTTTTATCTACAAACTTGAATTTTCGACCAGCAAGATTAATTTCTAACCACAATACAAATACTCAACAAACAAAATAAATTTTTAGCCAATTTCATGAAATTTCAACTGACAAAGATAAGTTTAAAATAAAAAAACATGAACAATTTAATCAGGAATAAAATCGTTGAATTTTCAGTTAAAAAAATTAAATTTTTAACAAAATACATAGTTAAATCCTCAACAAAAAAGATGGACTTTCAACATGAAAAACTAATTTTCTACTCTTTAAGACGAGCTTTCAACACAATGCATGAATTTTTTACCAAATAGTTGTATTTTTAACAAAAAACCATAAATTTCCAAACAAAATTGGAACAATAAATTTTTTACAGTTAAACAAAATTCTCAATTAAGAATGCAATATATTTTTAACTAACTAGTTAAATTTTAAATCAATAAGTTGAATTTTCAACTAAAAAAATGAACTTTAATAAGGTAAATAAAAAGATTACTTTTTATAAATAGTATAGAAGTTTTATTCAAGCGAGATGAATTCCGAACCAAAAATAGAATAATATACTTTTCAACAAACAAAAATTATCTTTTAACTAAAAAAAGTTTTTTTTATTAAGTTCTATTAATTCATTTCGTATTTATTAAAAATTCACAAAATGTGTCAAAATCTATCATCAGGAAACTTACTAAACGTAAGAAATTTTAAGAGATTAAAAATTTAAGATAATTTACGGATTACAAAGTATTTGAAGGGTCTACGCGATTTTATAGAATCTTCAAGCACTTTAAAGTTACACAAAATTTTCAAGGATTTCAAAGGATTTCAAAGATTCTAAGGTATTTTACTAGAATCCCAGAGATTTTAAATGGCTACTAAAGGCTGTAATACAGTTCAAGGGTTTTAAGAGCTTTTACGGATATTCAAATAATTTCTAGAAAACTTTAGTCGTTAAATAAAATGTAATGAAATTTTGATGGACTTCTAGAGATTTTAGGGTGTCTCAGATGATATCGAAGATTATAACTTTTCTAAAGTATTAAAAAGAATTTCGTAGAGAACTTTGATGTACATGAAAGAAATGTCTGGTTAAATTAACCACAAACTCTGATTGCTTTAACCAGAAAAAATATTAAGGTAATAGTTAACTAGAATTCTGGTTGATTTAAGCAGACTTTTTTTAGTGCAGTCAGCGCATTTTATTAAATCTGTGAAAATTATATAATTTCTGGTTGGTTCCTAAATTTACAATTAAAAGTGTCATACTCTGGTTAATATCGCAGTTCTAAAATTATATGAAATTACTTAATTTTTAATTTGAATTTAAGTAAAAAATGTCAAACTTCTCAAGAAACATTTTTTTAATCTTTTTGTATGATAAAAATATACTCAAAACAATTTTGAATATGAAATAAATGTTGTAAAAATAATTACTTATTTTTTGCTTCTGAAAATTGAAGTTGAAATTTAATGAAGTTTCTGTTAGCATTATGTAATAGTATTAATGTGAAAGTAAAATATTTTCCCCTCGAAATCACACTGGAATAAACAAAAAATTATCAAAATCATTGAAGAGAATACGTATTTAATATTCCTTTTTAAATTGTTTGGAAACCCCCTTTTTCTTTAATTCTTGTTATAAAAATTTTATTTCACAAAATTTGTTTTTCTAATAGATTTTTAATTTTAAAATTGAAATGTACTGAGTTTCGTATAGATAGATAGATATTAAATATTTTCAGATTTACGAGATTTTGAATTTTTGTTAGGAATTTCCCAAGATTCAATGAAATAAAAATAATTTCTAAGGGATTTAAATAATAAAGTGTATTTAAAACTATATTTCGAGAAATTTCGCGATATTTCAAAGAATTTCTTAGGTATACAGAAAATGTCAAGATATTTAAAAATGTCTAAGGAATTTCAAATGCTCTCGTAAGCTTTCAGATGATTTAAAATGTATCGAATATTTCTAGAAATTTTTAGGGTATTTTGAACGTTTCAAGGGATTTCAAGAAATTTTACAATATTTGAGGGATTCATAGGGTTTTAAAACAAAATTAAAATTCCATAAGATTCTAAAGAATTTCAACAGAATTAAAGGGTTTTTAATAGATTGCTATGGATTTCAATGAATTTCAAGAGATTTTAAAGGTTTTTAATTCTGAATAAAATCCAATATAGCTAACCTCCTCGCTTCTTCAGATTTATTTTCAGATACTATTTATCATTTATTTTAAGAGCGATCTTCAGGTCTCGAAGTGTCAATTTACACAGGCGTGGCCAGTAACTACTGTGGGGGGTGTTCAAGATTTATGATCACAAAAAAACTTTTTGATTTCTCATAGATAAAAATAACAGGATAATATATGAATATACTTCGATTTTTCCACCAAACAAATTTTACCATCCTATCCCAAAGTGAAATAGTTTTAAAAGTGTACTTTCATTCTTAGGCTCTGGATCAATCCAAATTACAGGGTGGCTACTGGATCGAGAAACGGGGTCATGGCCGGGAATTTTTTGAGACTTAGAAAAACTAGGAGATGACAGTAGATTTTTTTCGACCGTGTATTTTACCAATTTTTACAAGAAAAATCTATCCAATCACTTGGAATACAAATTTTATATTACATTGTATAATGTAATTTCAAATAAGTTCGATTTAAATTAAATTCTTAACTTTTTTCAATTATGAAATTAATCAGTTGGCAATGCATAATTTCAAAATCTTATTCTTCAAAGATTTTCCATTTTAGGTCTTCACTTTTAAGCGTATATGTCAATTAAAAGAATTTTAAAATGTAAATTAAATACTAAAACAAGTAAATATTAAAAGCATTTTAAAATATTAATTTGTCATAAAAAGCGCTTTAAGTTGATCAAATGTAAATATACATTAATTAATGATTTTTAAAACTAACCTGTAGTTCGAGTATTAAATTGAAAATCAATCGATTTTACAAGATGGATTTTAAAGCTGTTAAAAATTAAACAATTTACATATTTTAATGTTTAAAATTGAACTATTTCGATTCGAAAGCCTTTGCAGTTAAACTATTTTATTGAATTTAAAATCCTGTTCAAATATTGCTTCAGTCTAAAATATACCACTTTTAAAATATTAAATAAAAGTTTAAAAAAATATTTAGCAACGTTTGACTGTTCTTTTAAAGAAGCAATTATAAATCAAATATTCAAAACTGAACAATTAAGTTACCTAATTAATACTATAATAATGTAGTCATTAATAATTAAGTAAATCATAATTAGTTAATAATTATGTTGAAATTTCAGAGTTCTAAATTTAACCGTTGTAATTTTGCATTGTTCCATTAACAAAATTTTCTAACTTGTCAGTGATAGTGATGAATTTTGATGAATAAGTAAAAATTGAACAATTAGTCATTTAAAACAATTAAACATTAAAATATTTCGACTTCAAAGAATTTTTTTACATAAAAATGATTACAATTTTGGTATTTAGTTCTTTTTTCGAACTGGAAGAGAAACTTTTTTTGTCACATTTTCGTTAAATTTAAGGCGGAAGAAATGTGTATTTTTAACATTTTTGTTGAGTTTGGAACCAGGCAATTTTAGTTTTTAATTGTTGTGTGTGTTGACTTTTGTTTTCATTTTTATTGAATTGAAAGGAATTAAATGTAGGCTATATTTTGCGAATTAGAAGAGGCATTTATTAATTTTTAACATTTTTATTGCGTTTAGGAGAAGAATTTTGTTCTGAATAGGAAGAAGGAAAGTAGAAAATTTTGGTATTTTTCTTATTTAGAAGAGGCCATTTATTTATTTTTAACAGTTTTGTTGCGTTTAGGGGAAGCATTTTTTATCCTCAACATTTTTATTGAGTTGGAAGGGAGAAATTTTTATTTTTCAATTTTTTTGGTATTATGAAGAGGCCTATTTTTGTTTTTATAATTTTTATTGTGTTATAATGAATGAAATTTTTCTAAATTTGAAAAGGTTATGTGTTTCTTTAAAAAATTTCTTATTAGTTTAAGGGAGGAATGCTAAATTTCTAAATTTTTCTGAATTGGAAGATGTAATTTTTTCTTTTTATCATTTTTATTGAGTTGAAGATCAATTTTTTCTGAATTAGTAGTGGTTTTTTTGATATTTAAAAATTTTTTATTGACCTGAAAGGGAGAAAATAACCATTAAAAATTTGTTTCCGTATGTAAAGGGATTTTTTGTTTTTAAGATTTTTATCGAGTTGGAAGTAAGCGAATTTCGGTTTTAATTTTTTGCTCAATAAGAAGAGGAAATTTTTTTTAAAGATTTTTATTCAGTTGGAAGAGAGGAAATTTTGGTTTTCAAGAAAAAATTTGTTGCGAACCGGAAAAAACCCGGGAATTTTTTTCGTCCATTAAAATGGCTACTCTGATATTAAGAATATACATAACTAGAAAATAAAATTGGGTAAATTCTTTTATTTTAAGTGACATAATTGAGAGAAAACGGTGGTAATCAAGACATTTCAACAATTACATGTGACGTAATCGATTGTATCCCTCCTTCATATCTCTCTCATTCACTCTTCGCTTCCTTATATTTTGCATTAAACGAGGCTTGCTTCTTCGAGTGAGGTAATAAGCAATGAGATTTTAGAGGTCAAACTATAAAGCCTGGTGGAAAATCGATTAAAATATCCTTTGACTTACCCATAAATATAAAAGCTTAACAAAAGGTTGAATAAAGAAGATGGAAAGAACTTGATGAAGTTATTAGAATTCGCTTCTGTATAATTGATCAATTTAAATTTATGGTTGTTCCTTTGAGTGAAGAAAATCTTCTTTGCAGAGAGCTACCGTAGATAAACTTAAGCCACTTTTCATCACTTTTTAGTTGTTTCTTGAAATGAAAAATAAACTTTTTTAAAGACATATTTTATTTTAGATTTTCTCTAAAAAAGTAAACTTAATATGTGTATGAAATCTATAGTAATCTATGGTATGAGAATGCCATTCAGTATCAGACTTCACATTCTTTTCCCTATTCCTCTATTCCTTTTTTTTTAAAGTCCTCATTTTCCCCCTATTTTCAGTAATTTTTCCCCTTTTCTTGTTTTTTAAAAAGAATTAATAGAACCCAATAAGAAAATTAAACTGTTTGTCATTGAAACTTAATTATTTTTGATTGAAAAGTCTACTATTAAATTTTTGGTTACAAAATTTATTATTTAGTTGAAAATAATTCAACTGTTTTGCTTAAAACTCATTTTTTTAATATCAAGGTTGTATTTAACATTCCTCTTTTTCGATACAAAATTAATCTTAAAGGTAATTTTTTATATTAATAATTCAACTATTCGGCTGAAAATTCAACTGTTATTGGTTGCAGTTTATAATATTTTTTATGTGAAGTTTCGACAATTTAATTGAGAATTCAACTATTTGGTTAAAACAACTTTTTTGTTAAAAAGTCGTCTCTTTTGATTAAAAGTGCAACTATTTGTTTGTAAATGCAACTGTTTGATTGAAAATTCTTTTTATTTCTTTGAAAATTAAAAATGATTTCTGTTGCTAGAAAATGCATATTTTTTTGTTAAACTGCAAACTATAAATAAATACTAAAAATACTAAAAATATTTTCTTGTTGTTGAAGATTTATCATTTTAGTTGAAAATTCACCTCTTTGGTTCAAAATTAAACGGTTTTGTTGAAAATTATTTTTTCTTTTGGTTTAATAATATTTCAGTAATATTTTAGATTGGACATTTTTTTAGTAGAAACTTTAGGTATTTGGTTGAAAATTGATTTATTTTGTTGAAAAGTAATTTGCCTTTCGGTAGAAAATTAAAATTTTTTATGGTTGAAATCTCATGTATTTTGTTGAAAATTAATCTTTTTAGATAGATATCTATTTGGGTGAAAATAACCTTTTTTTATTGAAAATTCATCTCTTTACTTGTAAAAATGTCATCTTTTTTAGTTTAAAAATGCAACTGTTTGGTTGAAAATTAATAATCTGGTTTGGTGGAGGATTCAAATATTCTGGTAAAAATTAATATTTTTTATAGATTTATTATTTTAGCTAGAAATTAATCTCTGGATAAAATTGAAAAATTTTGTTGAAATAATTAAAAAATTAATATTATATAAATTAATATAACCTTAAATTAATTTTTTAAACTGAAATTTGATTAAAAACAAACTATTTGATTGAAAAACCATTTATATTGTTGAAAATTTGTCTTCTCAGGTAAAAAATTTATCTTCTTCGTTAAAAAATCAATTTTTTGGTTCAAGATTTATCATATTAGTTGCAAATTGATCTTTTTGGTTCAAAATTTATTTTTTGTTGTTGAAAATTCGTTTTTTATTTGGTGGAAAATTAATTTTTTCAAATAAAAATTAAATTATTCCAATTTGGATTGCAGATTTATCTTTTTAGTAGAAACTTTAGCTATTTGGCTGAATATTCTCCTTTTTTGGTTGAAGTACGAACTGTTACATTTTTTGTTGAAAATTCATCTATTTTTACTGAAAATTCAACTACAAGGTTGAAAGTCGAACTGATTTATTAAAAACTATTTTGTTGAAGATTCTTGTTTTTTTGTTAAAAATTAATGAGTTTTAACTGAACATTTAATTATTCCTTTTTTGTTTGTAAATGTACCTTTTTAAATTAAAAATGCAACTATTTTTATGAGAACTTATGTATTATGTTGAAAATTCGTTTTTTTTTTGTTGAGAAAATTAGGTAACTTTTTATTTGAATTACTCACTCTTCCAACTTTTTTCAAGTACCTTAGTCTGTGACAAGAATTGATTAAAGGAAAAAAATTAAAATCTTCTTTACTACTACTACGAATTTTCTTTTATAAACGTGGCTTTATTTAATTTATAAAACAGTTTTAACACATTTAAACTTTTTTTTTGTCTATAATTTGGAATTTAAAAATGCTGCTAAATGTTCAGACGACTGCGAAATGTAAACAGTAGTGAAGGTGCAGATATTTAATAAAAAGGCAGCTAGCAGAAAAAATCCGATGACACAAAGTTTGCATTAGATCATCCACTCTTGAAGTGGATAAAGTGCAACTGTTCACAGCTGCTTGCCTGCACTCTAAAATAAATAGATAACATTTTTTAATTTCTATTGATAATTGTTGCAGCTTCATTCATTGAACTGAGACATCAAATTGCTTGAAAGTTTCACACTGAGAAGGTTCTTAATCTTTTGTTTTCATTTTTGATTCTTTCATTCTGAAACTCATTTTTTCAAATGAGAATATATATTGTTTACCCATTTGAATCTTTGAAAATAAACGACTCAACTCTATATATTTTAAATTATTTTCTGTTTCCGTTTTCCTGTGAGGGAATCATTGTTTTAATCCGCTGTATTTTCTTGTTGCAAGTCATTACACAGATTTTGAAAATCCTGGATAGGATTAGAATCCTTAGAATAATTTCTACTGGATTTAATTTCGATTTACGACTCACTATTGAAATCGTGCAATAGATTTCAATAAAAATAATGACTTCGATAATTAATTTATTTCAACTCATTATAAATTGTTCCTTTCTCTAGAGAATTATTTTTTAAAATATGGGCCCTTAGAAAGGAATCTTTTCAATTTGAATTTTTAGAGAGATAAATTTGTCTTCAGAACTAGTTAAAAAAAAGTGTGTTCCTGTTATTTATTGGTATAATAGAAAATAATTTTTATAAGTTTAGATGCCCTCAAATCTTTGAATAAATTATTTCTGCAATAATAGCAGAGTGGCCGTAAGTCAGAGTAATCTGAAAATCAGGTAAATGTGAGGGATTTTTGTTGGTCTGGGAGAGCCAGGGAAAAGTTAGTGAATTTCTGCATAAGAAGCACTTTGAGTGTCTATTTTTTCTCGAATAATTTTTCAGTCACTTTTGAAAGATTGCCACTTCTTTAAATCAAAACATCACTACGAAATCTCCTTTCTTTAATTAAATTAACCCGTGCGGGTTAATCAGTACTCACTACTGAATTTAGGCCTATATACCCATTCCTGAATTTTCATGAATTCTTTTGAAATCTGTTAGAGTATTTAAAAGCTTTAAGAAGTTTCAAATTATTTTGAAAAATTTCGAAGGACTTTATATATTTTAGGGTATCTTCAAAGATTCTAAGGAATTTTGAAATGTCCCAAGGAGTTTTTATTAGGTTTAAATCATTCAAAAGTGTTCCAAACAATTTTAAAGATTTTAAGCTTTTTTGAATGATTCCAAGGAGTTTTAATGATCGCAAGGATTTAAAAAAATTGTCATTAATTTCTAAAAAATTTCTTAGATCTTCGGAAGATATGAAATGATTTTACAGGTCCTATAAGGTTTTGAAATATTTAAAAAGATTTCATGGGATTTTGTAAGATTTTTGAGGATGTCAATCATTACAAAGGATTCAAGAAGCTCTTAAGGTATTTTAATACATTTTCAGGGTTTCAAGAAATATCGGATTTCATAGAATTTCGCGGGATGTTACAATATTTTAATGAATTTAAAATAATTTACTTACAAGAAGATAGGGATCTAGTGGAATTTCAAATATTTGAAGGTATTAAGAAAGATTTAAAGGATTTATGGATATTTAAAAATATTCCGAGAAATTCATAAGAGCTTTGAACAGTTTCAAGGGATTTCAAAAAATTCTAAAAGTTCAAGGTATTTTAAAAGATTTCAAGGGATTTTATCTAATTCCTAAAGATTTCAATGATTTTCAGGGATTTCAAAAGCTCTAAATGTCAGATTTCATGTAATTTCAGGGGATTATATAATATTTCAATGTTTTTAAAAGAATTTAGTAATTTTGCATTAAATTTCAAAGATATTCAAATATTTCAAGGTGTTGCAAAAATAAAAAAATGTAAGATTTTTTAAAGGATACGAATGCATTTTCAATTAATTTCAATACTTTGAAGGTATTTCAAAGAATCTATCAATTTTAAGATGCTTTTAAAAATAACAATGAAGGTTAAAGAGCTTTAAAAATTTTTAGAGGATTTCAAAGGATTTTAAAGGATTTGAAATATTTTAGGGTATATTAATAGATTTAGATTATTTGAATTGATCCTTAATGATTTAAACGATTTTAGAGTATTTTTAACAATTTCAAGGAATATTAAAGAGCTTTAAAAAGTTTCTAGGGATTTAAAAAAATTTCAATGGATTTAAATTATGTAACGATATTTTATACAGTTTTAATTAATGTTTATGAATCTTCACAAAGGGTCTCGCCCGGTTTGACTGCAAAAACGGCCCCAAGCTTAAAGCCAAATGAGATTTCGTATAAACTATTCGAAGGCTCTTCAAGAATATGGTTTTTTGCCAATCTTAAGAATTCTGGTTAGATATGCCCTTACTATTTTTTCTGGTTAGAGTAACCAAAATTCTGATTGATTTAACCAGAAATTTTTTTGAGTGAAGTATATTTATTATTATAAACCAATAATTATTATTTATATTGGTATTATTAAATTGGAAATAATTAAAAGCAATAAAATAATGGCTGTACAAAAAAATCCGGCAAAGACACCTTAACAACGAACACCATCGAAACTACGGAATTTGACAATAAAAATTAATTTCAGGTATTGAATTAAAAAAAAAATTGCGTGCAAAAATTTCTGCAATTTTTTTATTGCGAATTTCGCACGCAAAAGTTGGCAAAAAATTTACGGAGATGTCCCTTGATGTCAAGAAGTGCTGTACATTTTTTTGAAATTTTGAAATTTTTTTGAAATTCATATAATCTGCGATTATGCATCCATTATAGCGGGTATCGGGCTGATGATTGGCAAACAACGAATAGTTGATACGAAATCTCATTTGGCTTTGGGGCCGCTTTTGCATTGAGACCCGGTGAGACCCTTTCAAGGAATTTTACATGATTTTAAAGCATTTGAAATAATCAAAGGAAATATCAAAGGCTTTTAAATCCTTTAGAGTAGGAAAAGATGTAATGGCATTTTCAAGAGCCTTTAAAAAGTCTCATGGGATTTCGAAAGATTTAAAAGGATTTGAAATATTATAGGGAATTTTTATATCTCCGTATTTAAAAATATTCCAGGAGAGTTGATAAGATTTCCGAGGATTTGTATGATTTCAAGAGATTGTAAAAGCTTAGGAAATATCAGATTTCATAGAATTTCACGGAATTTCATAATATTCTAATGTATATAAGCGAATTTATTCACAAGGAGTGCGGAATTTCGTGCATTCACGCTGAATTCTTATTAATTTATCCTGTATTCCTTTTAATTCTTTGGAATGCTCTTAAATTTTCCGAGTTTAGTTGAATTTTTATAATCTCTATCACAACTACTCAATTCAATGGATTTTCTTGAATTTTAAAAAGTTTTGTTTAATTCATCTTAGATTCTTTTTAATATACTTTGAATTCTTAGGAATTTCATCAAAGTCTTTTACATTCCAGTGAACTTTTCTAAACTCACTTGAATTTTTATAAAGTTCACCGAATTAGTCTGATTTTTCTTAAATTCTTATAAATTCACTCAATTTTTACCGAAATAAACGGATTTAAAAAAAATTATTTTCCATTTCATTTGCATTGTTTTGAATGTAACTTGAATTATATTAAGTTTTAAAGAACATTAGTCAAATACGTAACTATGGGGGAGGGGCACCCTCCAGCGTTACAATACGTTATACTATTTGTCCAAAAAATATAGGCACCTCGATTTTTGTACAGATTTTCATGAAAATCTCAGCAGAAAAAAATTCTAAAAATATTAGACAGCATGTGTGTTCCAAGCGAAGGTTTTGGCAATACTGATTAACTGATACAGAGTTTCAAAATTCTCAGGTTATTTGCGATTACTTCCTGGCGAATAAAAGGTGAGATAGTGGACAATCATATGATCATTTTCAAATACTCAAATTTGAATGGCTGTCACTGAAAATTTAGAGCCAAACATAATCACTTGTTAATAAGTTGTTAACAAAAAACGCAGGGATGTGTCATCTTCGAAACTAAGGAACGTACAAAGATGATTCTTGAAACAAATTACACATTTTTTGCTTCTGTTGCACTTCAATGTTTAAACAATTATTTTCTTCTTGGAAAAATACAAAAGACTTTGCGATAACCGAGGGCCACGCGAGTAATACGACCTTTTCTCGTACTTAGGCTGTTTACACAGTCCCTAAGCCCTGGTGCAAAAAAAAGGAATACAGTTGCCTCGATTATCATAAAGTCTTTTGTATTTTTCCAAAAAGAAAATAATTTTTTAAACATTGAAGTGCAACTTCTTGCTCATTGAAAAGAAGTACAACACTGTTACAAGCCAAAAATTTGTAATGTGCTTCAAGAATCATGTCTGCACGTTTCTTAGTTTCGAAGATGACACCTCCCTGCGTTTTTGGTAACAACTTATTAACATATGATTATTTTTGCTCTAAATTTTACCATTGTGCACTGAAAGGATCAAGGAAACCATATCTTTTTTAAAAATAATTTTCATAATTTATTTTCAGTGACTTAGAACCATTCAAAGTTGAGTATTCGGAAATGATCATATGATTATGGCACATTTTCACCTTTCATTCGCCAGGAATTAACCGCTAATAACCTGAGAATTTTGAAACTCTGTATCAGTATTGCCAAAACCTTCACTTGCAACACACATATTGTCTCATATTTTTGGAATTTTTTTCTGCTGAAATTTTCATGAAAATCTGAACAAAAATCGAGGTGCCTATATTTTTTGGACAGATACAATACAATCACATACAATTATTATAGAAAAATATCTGGAGAAGCGGTGTTGCAATTGTCAGAAAAAAGCGTTACGTATTTTTGAACTTCATATTTCCGAATAGCAATTCGGAAATACTAAAATTATGGCATATAGTAATTAGGAAGAATAAAAATTAGGCATATGGACAATTCGGATAAATGAAAAGTATAGCAAATTGTATTTCGGTCATATGAATTTCGTTAAAATAAACATTATGGAAAATCAAATTTGGCGAATATTCATGCGCCTCCTTAATCATGCATATTAGTCACTTTCATTAATTAAATTAGGTCGTACCAGTCCTAAAAATAATAAATTAAAAACTGTTTTATTCTATTAAAAATTCCTTCTATATTAAAAATGTTACAAGATTACAATTTTTCTTTTTAAATATTAATGGTTTGGGAAAATGAAAAATTAATCAGGGAATTTTCTTAATAAAGTTTTCCGAGCACCTTGTAAAAACATATGTGAGGCTGATAAATTCGATAAAACTGTATATGTTTGTCATTTGAATGAGGATAGACTCAGCGATTTAAAAATAAACTTGCGGGATTATTGACTCGAAATCAAAGCAAAAATAGTTTTTTTACGATCGAAATTCTTTATTCCAGACTTTCTTCTTCAGCTCCTCTTTTCTCCTTTTGTCTACTTCTTCAGATCTCCATGTTCTGGAGGCTCCAGGCTCTGATCTTTTTTTTGCAGAAAGAAGAATATAAACATGTGAGCGTGGGAGAGAATCAATTCGAGGACGTAACGTTTACATTAAATAAGCTATAAGCGCATTTTGCTCGGGCTCTCTTTTTCTCAGTCTCTCGTCTCTCCAGGTCCATGCAGGATGAGATGAGACTTTACTTCGGGTGTCGTGAATACACTTTGGCGGCAGTAGTTTAGTAGTTAGTCGGAACTCGAAACGCGCGACGTCTGCACGTGCCCTAAACTGTTGACAGCCAGCAATCTGACAATTCGCGGTTGCCATCAGTGACAGTTTTAGTTCATCTTTTTGATCGTTAGTGGCCATGTGATCAATAAAAAGTGATTTTTTTTTTAAAGTGCGTTGACTTCAAAAAAAGGGATTGGGATTGGTATTTAAATTTGTCAATTACGTTTTCAACACTTATTTATTTTGATCGAAAGATTTGTGATCGGATCATCCTCAAGAGATTTTAACAGCGTTAAGGATTTGAGATAATTCTGAACTTTCCTTGAAGTTTTGTAATAGATTTAAGAAATTCTTCTTTCTTTCGTGTTTAAAATATCCAAGTCTAGAAACCAAATCTAGAAAATATAAAACTAAGTTTACTAAAGTTCTCAGTGTGATTTAAGTCTTACGAAATTTGTTATATATATATATATATATATAAATATAAATATAAATCTTTGACAATTCGCCGTTACCCTTTGTGACAGTTTTAACGCATCTTCTTGATTGCTAGTGGCCATACGATAAAAAACTGCTTTTCTTTTTTCTTTGAGTGCTTTGACTTTGAAATTTGGGATTGGGATTGGTATTTAAATTAGTAAATTAGCTTTCAAACTCTTTTCTTACCAAAAAATTTGTGGTCGGATTATCCAAAAATAGCCCCTTTGATTTTAAAGTTAATAGAATTAATGCTGCGTTGCATTTATTTGTGTCTTTATTTTCGTCAAAACTTCCTTCAAGTTTAAGAACTGTGGAAAGCACATTTTTTGCTCCTTACAGTAGCGTTCGAAATTTAAATAACATCCTTTAAAGTTTTGTAACGGACTTCAGAAATAGACTTGGTTTTTATATTATAATAACATTTAATAGCATTGTTTTTACTTCACCAAGCAGGGTTAATAATAGCCCTTATAGCATTGTTTTTAATTCATCAAGCAGGGTTGCTACAGGTCAGACGATTCTAGAAAGTCAGAGCTGGTCAGGAAATATAAAATTGGTCATGGAAAGTCAGGGAAAATTTGAAAAAGTCAGGGAAAATTTGAAAAAGTCAGGGAATTTTCGATAAGCTGAAGTTGAAGTTTAGGGGTTATACACAAATCCTTTTCTTGCACATAAAATCTGACTAAAATTTTATAAACTTGGGGAATGAATATACATATGAAATCTGTTAATTAAATAAACGTACAACTGTACAAACGTATACTTCTTTAATTGTTTTATATTATAATTTTTTGGCTTAGAATTCATTTTGTTTTTATTCGTCATTTGGTTAAAAATTGAACAATTTTGTTTAAAATGCATACTTTTTGGTCTATAATGCATGATTTTACTTCAAAAAAACTTTTTTTTGGGTTTAAAATTCAGATATTTTTTTTATTCACTTTTTGTGGCAGAATATTAATATTCTCGGTGAAATTTTTTCTTTTTTTTTGGTTTAAAATTCATTTATTTGGTTACAAAATTACCTGTTTTGTTGAAAATTATTTTTTTATGGCTTCAAATTAATTCTTTTTAACCGAAAATGTAACTCTCATTTTTGCTTGAAAAATTATCTTTTTTAGATGTAAGATCATTTATTTTGGTTAAAAGTCGCCTTTCTGTGATAAAAATTTAATTAATTGGGCCTAAAAAATTAATTATTGTTAAAATTTCATACTTTTTGGTTAAAAATTCACGCGTTTGGTTAAAAGTTGGCCATTTTAGGTAGAAAATTAATCTGTTTGCTTAAAAATTTAACCTTCTGGTTAAAAATGATTTTTCTAGGTGCAAATATTAACTAAATTTTTTTGAATACGTTTTTGTTGTTAAAAATTTACTGTTTGAACTGAAAATGTCACTATTTTTATTTTTTTGTTTGAAATTAACTCTTTTGTTATAAATTCATATTTTCGGGTTGAAAACTGAAATCTTTTATAGAAATTTCGGCTTTTAGCTTGAAAATTCTTAATTTTGGATGTAATATTTTTTCTTTATTGAGTAGAAAATCTTTCTTGGTATAAGTCGTTTTTTTGATTAAAAATTCAAGTCTTTCTTAAGTGAATATATCTTTTTCTGATTTAAAGGTAAAATATCTTTTGTTGACAATATCAAGTGTTACATTTTTTGATGAGGATGCTTATTTTTAAATTCATACCTAAAAGAAAACTATATAACGGCCTGGGAAAATAAAAAATTTGGCAGAGAAAATCCGGAAAAGTTAAGGAATTTTGTAATTGGAAGATTTTTAAATTTTTTCACATTTAACGAATCTGAAATAATCCTTTTCATATCCGTTTTTTAAAGAAATTGAATCAAGTAAAAGGGAAAATTTTCAAAAAAACAAAATTAGTAGCCAAATTTGAATTCTGAGTCTAGGATTTTTTCCTAGTTCCGAGGTCATTGGCAGGGTCGCGGAAAAAATAGAAAAAAGAGTGAAGATGTAATAAGTGTGATAAGAGTGCGGTCATTGTCGCCTCGAAGTCTGGCGTATAAACATAAGTAGAGAAAAACGAAATCTTTCTGCGAATGATGTTCTGGGGAACAAAATAAGAAGGGCACGAAAGTGTGCGTTAAAGGAAGTCGAGTCACTTGTGATAAGGATTCAAAGCCAGAGTTGTCGAAACCGATTGAGAAATTCCAATTCCCTTTATGAGTCAAGAGGGACACCTAAAATATAAAAAGAAATCTGTTCATTCCATACCCTTTGACCAGGATGACCGAAGAACTTAATTTTAAAAATTGCCCGGATTTTTCCCTGATCAATTTTTCATTTTTTTTTACCATTAATATTCAAAGAGTAGGATTTCAATCGTATAGCATATCAGATTAAAACTTAAAAACTTCAAATTTATTTATTTATTTCAACAAAAAAATATAACCTTTCTATTTTAAAGATGAATTCTCAATCCAAAAGGATTAACTCCGTACAAAACAGTTTAATAAAATTTCCGACTAAAAGAGATGACTTTTTAACAAGATAATTAAGTTTTCAACAAAATGAGCTCCTTTGCAACCTGAAATGATAATTTTTCAAAAAAATGGTTTAATTTTAAAACAAAAAAGATTAAGCTTTAATTAAAAACAGTGGCATGCTCAACCAAATAATTAAATTTTTTTGTCGAATGTTCAACAAACCAGTTGGATTTTTTGGCCAAAATACTTGGATTTTCTAAATAAAAAGTTCTCTTTTCAAACAGTAAGATTTAAAATTTTTTGACCAAATAGTGTAACTTTAAGGCAAGAGAGTAATCTTGAACAAAATAGTGGAATTGTTAACCAAACACTTAAATTTTTAAATTTAAAAGATAAACTTACAACCAAATGATCGAATTTTTAATTAAAAAAGATGAAACTTCAACCAAAAACAGTTATATTTTCAACTAAATAGTTAAATTTTAAAGCCAAAAAGACGAATTTTTGAGAACAGGGTTGAAAAAAAAGAAGATACAAAATATCAAATTTTAAGGAAAGAAAGAAAGAATTTTTAACAATGCATTTCAGTTTTCAACTGAAATGATTAATAGTAAGAAAAAAAGGATTTTTTTAAATTAGTTCAACTTTGAATCAATTAGTTCAATTTTCAATCAAATATATGACTTTTCTACCAAGAAGATAAATTTTCTACTAAAAAAAGACGAATTTTGTAACAAAATTCCAGAATTTTCATCAAAATAGTTATACTTTTAATACATATTTTTCAAAAAAGAACGATTTTGCAATTAATCAAGTCAATAGACGAATTTTCTGTAAAACAGTAGAATTTTCAACACGAAAATATGAATTTTCAAAAAAAATTCAGTTTCAAGTAAACAATTGCTTTTTTTTCCAAAAAAGATGAAATTTTTATCCAAGATGATTAAATATTTTACTGCCAAAATGACGGATTTTTAACTAAAAAGGATCAATTTTCAACAAAAATGTAAAATTACATTTTCAGTTAAAAATATTAATTACAATAAGATCGAATATTTACTGCAATAGTTACATTTTAAACCAACGAAATAAACCTCCACCAAAAAAATAATTTTTTACCAAGTATTTCAACTTCTACGCAAGTAGTTAAATTCTTATTTAGAAAAGATAAATTTTTAACAATAAAAAAAAAACAAATAATATTTTTAACAATAAAAAGAACAAATAATATTTTTTTTAAATAAAAAAATATTAATAAAATAGTTGAATATTCAATCAAAGAAGTTTAAATTTTAACCAAACAATTGGATTTGTATCGAAAAATTATGAAATCTCCACTAAAATAAATGAATTTTTAAGCCAAAAAGACGAATTATCAAAAAATATAGTTGAATGTCCAACACCAACCAGATTTTTCCAAAACCCCTCACTTTTCTTCTGATTTTCCCTGACAAATAAAATTCACTGGTCACCTGCGACCACTATGTTTTACCCACCAGTATCCTGAGTTGATTAAAATTTTAGTTACACCTAGTGTCTAGCATTAAATTTGATAGATAGATTGAAAAGCATCACATTAAAAATTACATAGACGGTAGATACAGATTTGTTTTTATTTTTTGAGGGCGATTTTATTGGCCATCTCGTCAATGTATTCGAATTTTTTTAAAGTCAATAACTGTAAAATCTTGGGGACTTGAATGATGATGATAATAAATTTGCTTAATGCATTTGTCAATCCAGAAAGTCTCTCTATCAGTTCTTGCGAATTTACTGTAGATCAAACATGACTTATGACCTCATTTGTTCGTAAAAAGGCTTCCTGTTCATAATTTCTTATTTTCTTCTTTGAAAGACATTGCCGAATCTCGAGTATGAGAAGACTTCCAGCAACCAAAACTGGTTTCATTGCCCTGACTCTTTAGACTGGCAAATATTCGCTGACGTAATGCACAAGCTGTCACAGAAGTTAACTGAGAGGGCTCGTTTTTTCTTCTCAATAACCTTATCTTACGCCCAGCATCAACAGAGGAGGCAAATGGAGCTTGAGTTTTGAGAAAAAGGAGATTGAGCAAATCTGGTGGCTGTAGTCGGCTTTTAACCAAACAGATAAATATACAACGAAAATGATGAATCAGTAACCAAAAGAATGCATTTTTAACAAAGCAGTTCTACTTTCAACCAAGTAATTGGATTTTCAAAAAAAGAGAAGAATTTTCTGCCAATTAGATTACTTTTCCAACGAAAAAGACGAATATATAACAAAATAGTTAAATTTTCAACGAAAATGATAAATTGTAAACAAAAAAATGAATTTTTAACAAAGCGTTTTAATTTTGAAAAAAGTAATTGAATTTTTAGCCAACTAAGATGACTTTTCAACCAAGAAGATCAATTTTCTTCCAAAAAAGAAGAATTTTCAAACACGATTTTTTATCAAAGTTCTGTCCCCAGCCCCAAAAATCACCCGAAAAAGCAACAACAATGCTTTTGAGATTGTCATGCCACGCATATTTTTTAGAGAAGGATTAGAGATTAAGTGTCAATCTTCATTTATTGAAATTCGATCAAGAAAGTACAAAGATCTGATTAAATTTAGCAATCGATAACATTTGTTTTCTCCAACAGAAGTTCTTTCTTATTAGTCGATAATTTTTATTCTAGATTTAAATACTGCGAAAAATAGTTGAAAAGTTTTTTGAAAGCCTTTTATGCTTGGGAAAATGTTTATTGTCAGTCATTGGTGCTGGAGGACGATTTATTATTCTTATTCCTGAAGGTGCTCCTGGCTTTTCATCTGGGTCCGAAAATAATCTGCGGCAGTTTCCTTTTTCGAAGCGTGGAAAAGTCAAGAAATATGCCTGTGGTCTCCTGTTTCCGGGGGCTCGGTTCGATAGTTTTAACACATGGTGACGACACCCAGGAAATTAGTCGGAATGTCAAAGTTTAGAAGATTTAGTATCTTCGTAGAACTGTTTTGTTTAGCGTTTCAAGAAAACACATTCAGCTGCCATGCATCTTTTTTTAGAGAAATTTTAAGAGGATAGACTGAAATTTCGAGCTTGACATTGAAAATGATTAAATTTTATTTTCAAATGGCAGGGTATTTGAATTTTTTCACCTGGAAAACCTGAAAATGTCAGGAAATTTTTTTGATCAGGGAAAGTCAAGACATTGTTTTATTTGAGTTAGGGAATTTTGTAGAGCGTACTTGAATTTGTTTTAAAAATTGTAATATAATCATATTTCTTCATTTTTAAAAGTAAGTCTATAGTACTGTAATTATTTTTTTACTTTAGTTGTTTATTTTTTAAGAATTCCTCTAATTCCCCTGATTTCAATAAACTTTTACTTTTTCTCATTTTTCCACCTAAATTCGAACTGAATTAGTAGAACCCAATAAGAAAATCCAACTATTTTTCGTTAAAACTAATTTCTTTTTGGCTGAAAAGTCTACTATTATATTTTTGGTTCAGAATTGATCTCCTTTGGTTAAAATTGATATTTTTCTTCGAAAATTTAAATATTTGGTCAAAATAAAAATTCATGTTTTTCGCCGAAAGTTTAACTGTTTTCTTTTACATTGTTCCTCTTATATATAAAATTTGTTCTTTTTGATTAAAAATTCAACCATTAGGTTGAAATTTGCTCTTTGTGAGTTAAAAAGGAAAATATTTAGTCAAACATTCAACTTTGTTGTTAAAAAATCTCTACTTTCTGATCAGTTAGCTGTTCCGTTGAGAATTTACCTCTCTTGGTAGAAAATTAATTTTTTTCTTTGGTTGAAAATTCAACTTCTTGGTGCAATGTCAATAAATTTTTTTAGTTGAAGATTCATCTCTTTGGTTGAAAATGTAACTACTTTGTTGAATTGTTTGTTTTGTTTGAAAATTATATTTTTGAACTCTAAATTTAACTTTTAAATGTACTTTATTGAAAGTCGTCGTTTTTTGTTGAATTCAACTGTTTTTTATTTAAAATTAAAATCCTTTTTGGTTGAAATATCTACTATTACATACATTCTATTTTGGTAAAAACTATTTTTTATGGGATGAAAATTAATTGTTTTAATGCTAAATTTGAGTATTCCATTTTTTGTTCAAAATTGATATTTTTTAGTGTAAAATTTAACTTTTTGGTTGAAAGTACAAGTATTATATTAAAAATTATTCCTTGTTAAAAACACTATATTAAATATTCATTTTATTGGTTGAAATTTCATCATTTCAATTAAAAAGTCATCGCTGGCTGAAAATGAATTTTCGTTTGTTTGTTAAAAACTCAACTAAACCTAATTGCAGGTGGAACTGCTTTTTTGTAGTTTGAAGGTTCATCGTTTCAGCTGAAAATGCAAAAAATTAAAATTTTGTTTTAAATATTCATCACATTTCTAGTATAATTCATTTATTTAATCAGTCGATGGTGAAAATAAGAGTATTTTAAAAAATTGTCCTGTATCATAAAATTCCTAAAAGCTTGTACCCTTAAGAAGTTAATTTTCCTTTGATTAAGTTGCTTTCATAAATAAAATAACATCGTTATTTAACTTTATATATAAAAAGTACCATTTCTACAAATTTATATCTTTGCAAAGACTGTAAAAAATTCATTTGCAATAAACTCGCGTATTGTTGTACACTTATTCCTATTCCTATTTTGGTTTTGTTTTCCAATTTTTAAATAAATTTACTAAATTACAATTAAACCATTTGCATATATATCATTGAAGGGTTTAATTCAGTAATATGTCATACTTTTCAGAATTTGTGTAGAGACCCTGAATACTGTTAGCAAAAAATTTATTTTTCTTATAGTAATGGTTTAAAAACTAAAAATGGCTGAAAAGGAAAGTGTATTCGCCCAAGATCTAAATTTTCCAGGAAAGTGTATTGAATCTTCGCAGATTTTTTTTTGGACTTTCTTATCAGTCAGACGCATTTTCATCTTTTATAAAATGTGAATTAATCTCTTCAAGTCCCTGAACGGTTGACACTCATCCGAAGTTTTATGTAAAATTGGAAATAGTAAAAGAGCTCAATAAGACGTTTATTTTCAATAAGAACGTAATATAATACGTGGAAAAATGAAAATAAGGCAGAAAATAAATAATTTGTCTCCATAGGTATGATAAACTGATGCGCTATATCGGGAAGAGTCGCAGGCATTCTATAAGCATCCATTTTAACCCTGAACGAAAATGAATATCATCTAAAATGAAAATAATAAATTTAGTTTGCTTTCATATATATAAAGATTTTTTTTTAAAATTCTCTATCTAAAAATAGTGAATTTATTATATTTGAAATATAAACATGAAATCCGCTGCTAAATTTCAATTTGTTTACAACTGTTAATTGAATTTGAGATTATTTTGGTGGCGACATATTTCATTGTTCTTTTAAATAAAGATCTTCAATTATCTACTCTGATAAGACAGTAAAATTTAATTTTATTGCATAAAAAAGCATTTATTGGCTCTAATTCTTGAATATGCCTTAGTCGATCGTTTCATGTGTATCTTGGTAGTTTATTTACTAATGACAGAATGATTGATGGTGAGTTAGCCAGGCGTGTAACACGAGGGTAGGGAGGTTATCGGTAGGGTAGGAGCCATTGCCAGAAGTAAAAATTTAACAAATAAAATTAAAATTGCAATATATAGTTGCAAGACTTGGGCCTACCAATAAAAGCTTCAGAATAAAATTAACGCGGTTGTCATAAAATACGTGTGTGATACTAATGGACCCGATTGGAGAGCTTCACATGATGACTTTGTGGAGCTGTTCGCACGGGATGATTGCTAGAGAGATTGATCAGCGACCTGGGTCGGAGCAGTGTTACGCAACGAAAGTGCTATTTAATTAAATAATACGAGAATTCTAGATTAGTCTAAAAATATACCTGGTGATTTTTGAACTTGAAACTTTCAAATATCTCGAAAAATAGGCACTCTATGAAAAAATGTTATGAATCAAAATTTAATCACTCTAAGGAGTACATACACTGATGATAAAATCGGTTCCCCATACCGCCCCCTGGGGGTGGGGGCAGGGGCAAGTTCGAAAAAAAATATTTAAAAAAAAATCGAAACGAGAAAAATGTTTGAGACAAATCATATGAATTTTTATCTAAATAATCCGAATATGCAATAAAAAATAGGGGTTCCCATTTAAGATTTCGAACTTGCCCCCACCCCAACCCCAAGGGCTGGTGTGGGGGGACCGATTTTAACATCAGTGTATACTCTCCTTCCCCCTTCCCCCTTCCCCCTTCTTGATGGTATAATAATACCGAGGAGTTGATCATTATTTTGAGAGCACATCAGAGTTTAAGAGATTTCTAATTATTTCAAGTGATTTAAATAGAAATAGAAATTTAATTTATAGAAATTGTAACGATTTCGAAGACTTTCACATAATATTTATGAGTTTTATATTGAGTTTTAAAATATTTTAGAACATATTACAAAAATTTTATTGCTTTCAATCAATTTTAAAAAATGTTGATAAATTTCAAAGTATTTTGAACGATTTTAGAGGGTTTTGAAGTTTTCTAAGGGATTTCTAAGAATCTTTTAAGATTTCATAGCCTATAGAAGTGTTTTAAGGGACTTCACAGTATTTGTATGGATTTAAACTTTTTTTTAGAAAACTTCAAAGGATGCAGAGAAATGGGAACGATTTTTTAGTGGGTTTCAAAATATTCCAATGTGTATTATAACACTTTTAAAGATTTTAGGTAATTTTAAAAGATTTCAAGGTATTTTAAAAGATTTCTAGAAACGCCAAAAGATTACAATTTTTTTTTGAGGATTGTCGAAGTATATTAGGGCATTTCAAATGATTTCTTGGGATTACAAAATATTATGGGATTTCATGTATTTTCAAAAATGTTGAATTGTTTATGATAGATTTTTAAAAAATTTTGAAGTGTTTCAAAGTATTCGAAATTATTTTAGGGATTTCATGGTGATTTAAGAAATGTTGAAAAGTTCGAAAGATTTCAAAGAGTGATCAAACCCTTATTTAATACTGAGACATCAGGATTTTAAGATAAGAAAATGTTTGTTGTATTTTGTACAGGGTTTGTGGCTAGTAAACCGGTCGGAAGTTAATTTTTCAATTAAGAATTTGACTATTTTATTTTTGGTTGTGAATTTATCTGTTAGTTCAAAATTTCACTATATGGTGGAAAATTCATGTATTTTATTGAAAATTCCTATTTATACTTCAAAAATTTAACGGTCTGGTTGACATTTGTTCTCTTTTTTGACTGAAAAGTCTTTCTTAATTAAAAAGTTTATTAGGTTTAAAGTTAAAAGTATTTTTTAAATTGAACTATTTTTTTGGAAAATTCACCTCCTTGGTTAAATAGAATGGGTTTGTTAAAAATGTGTCTATTTTGTTGAAAATCCATTCCTTTAGTTAAAATTATTTTGTTTAGAATTGTTTTTTGTTTTCGGCTTAGAATTAATTTGTTCAACCTACAATTGAAATGTTCCAATTTTGGTGACATTTTTTTTAGTTGAAAATTCCACCTTACGGGATAAAATTTATGTAATTTGTCTCAAGTTTGTCCTTTGTGATTCATAATTTTATTTGGAAAATTATCTGTTTAGTTGAAAATTCAATACTTTTGTTCAAAATGCATCCATTTTGAAAATGCATTATAGGAAGTTCAAACTTTTTAAATTGAATTTAAAATAGTGTTCACAATCACTTCACGTAAAAGAATATACTTCTCTGTTTTTGTGAAACATCTCCTTATTTCCCCTGTTTTTATATGGTTCGTATTCACATGTAAAATATTTTTCATTGACTTTACGGGGTTCCTAGAACTGATGGCCTCGAAATTTGACGATGCGGGGAGTGCGGGTGGTGCTGCTCAGTCAAGCGTGAGAAACAGCTCGAGGGCCGCACTCTCAGCGCATTAGTTGCATCAGGTTACGTCTTGCGTCCAAATCCAATAGAAATGATATACGCGGCCCGTATACGTTTGGAGTGTCCAGATTTATGGTGAAGGCCACTGCAAGCAATGTCCGAAACTGTGCGTAATTCTAAGTTACAGTGCACTTAGGAGTGACTTCGTGTTATGAAAAATTATGCTTGGAATAATTTTGAGTTACCTAGACAAAACCTGGGATTGTCAGGGGATTTTTTTCAGGACTTGTGTAGACACCCTGATATATTCGGTGCAACACAACTTGTACTTAAAATACCTAATTATCCAATAATCGCTCTATAACATTGTGTCAAATGCAATTTTATTATCTTCTGGCATCTTGTTTGTATCGTGACAGAAATCTATGTGCTACTTGACACGGCAATTGTCCTCGCTAATAAATCATGCGAGATTATAAATTGTCTTTTTAGTGACATATTCTCGTTTCTTCGAATAGTGAATTGGTCCTCCTTTCTTCTTGATCTCTAAACTGTATAATTTGACGAACTTTAAAAAAAAAGTGCAGAATCTTGATAAACTAATTTAACAACATTTAAAATAGCATGCAGTGGGCTGCTGAACCGGGAAACCGAGATATGACCGGGAATTTCTTGAGACCATGAAGTGATAGTGAATTTATTTCTTGACCAGGAATCTTACAAATTTTTGAGAAGAAAATGTATCCAATCATTTGAAATATTACAAATTTCTTATTACGTGATGTAATGGAATTTAAAACAAGTTTGATTTATACTCTTTTTTTGTTAAGTTCATTTTTTAACTTAGAAGAAGACTTAAACAAATAGAAATTAAAAGTGTTTGAAATTGAATTGAAAAAATTGAATCATGCTTTTGGGATGCTTCTAAATCTATTCAAAATTATTCAATTTACAAATTCTTACGTTAAAAATTAAATAGTTGAAATAATTAAAGTAGTTTAATATCTTAAGAAGAAAAATGAATTTTCAACAAAGTAGTTTAGCTTTCAGCGAAGTAGTTAACTTAAAAAAATACAAATTTTCAACCACATACGTGAATTCCAAACTAAATAGTTTAATTTTTAACTAAAAAAATATCAGTTTTCAACCAAAAATGGAATAGTTTAATTTTCAGTAAAAAAATTATTATTTTGAACAAAAAAAAACAATTTTTAACAAATTTTCATTTTTATACAAATAGAGAATAAGAGAACTTAATAGAAATAGAAGAATAGAAATAGAAATAGAGAATAGAAATAGAGATAGATAGAGATAAATAGATAAATAGAGATAGAAATAGAATAGAAATAGAGAACTTCTACTAAAACAGATGCATTTTTAAACGAAAAAGACGAATTTTCAAACAAATATTTGAATTTTCCAACGAAAAAGACGATCTTTCAACGAATAAAGATTTTCAAGTCAAGAAAGAAAAAAAAATTTCTCCGAAACAGTTAAATTTTCAATCAGAAAATATGGACTATCAATAACAAAATTAAATTCGAACCAAAAAGATGAAACTTCAACAAAACAGAGGTTTTTATTGAAATTGTTTAACAAAGCAGTTTAATTTTCAGGCAAAAAAGATTTAAATGTAAAATTTAAAAGCAGATGATTTCAACAAAAAAAAAGACGAATTCAGAAACAAAAGTTGAATCCTCAAGCCATTTACTAATCCATTTACTAAAACGATGAATTTCAAACACAAGAAGACGATGCTTCTACAAATGATGGTTTTTCATTTAAGACAGAAAAATATTTTCTTCCAAATTGTTGAGCTTTCATAAAAAAGATGATTTTTCTAGAAACCTGTTGAATTTTCAACTTGAAAATATGAATTTTCAACAACAAAATTAATTTTTGACCAAAAAGATGAATTTTTAATTAAAATGATGAAACTTAAAAAAGAGGGGTTTTAATTAAGTGGTTAAACCTTTATCCAGTTAGTCCAAATTTTAACTAAAGAATATGAATTTTCAACCAAAACTGGAAGTTAAATTTTCAGTTGGAAAAATTAATTTTTAACTCAGAAAACAAATCTTTCAACAAAAGATGAATAATTTTTAACGACAGGTGGAATAGTTTAATTTTTATTCAAAAATGTAATTTTTGAATTTTTCTCCTAAGCGATAAAAGATTTCGCAAAAGAAAAAGTGACATTTGTTGTATTAGACCAAAAGTATAAAGTGATCAGGTGAAAAGTTATAGATATAACATATATTTATACTTTAT
>JAAAKG020162421.1:0-29020 GCA_010014905.2 Druon quercuslanigerum
ATTAGTCCGAACAGCAAAAAAATCAGTAATACATACAAAGTATCTCGAATGACGAAAACACGCGCGCTCGAGCGCGTGATCGGTCTAGTAATAGAAATAAAATATGCCTCTGATCATAAAATCGTGTTACTAGATTATATCAAATTCTTATACGATCCTTTTCGGGCTTCTAAATTCTTTTAGTAAGATAAAGGTACTTTAAGTGTAATTAAATTTAAAAATCGTGACCTATATTCAACAATATTTGATTAATAATCGATTAGTATGTGATAATTAAACTCTTAAGCCCAAAGATTTAAAAACTCTCGGACACTTAAAAATTTATTAGAACCCTGAAAATATAATTGTAAACGAGAAAAAAAACTTAAATTTGTAAATTTTCACCTAATTTTGCAAAAACACGTGTGATTAACAATGAGATATTAAACTTTCTTTTGAATTATATGGTGTCATAAATTTAAGAAACGGTAGTCAAGGAGACGATGCCAGGTAACTCGTGCTTCTATAAAATGGAAATTGTTTTGATACCGAGTATAGGGTATTGTGGATAAAATGGGACAATTATTGTTTCAAAAATCTTATTTTTTTCGAATTTCGATAAAATTTCAAATATTTTGTCCTTAATTTTTAAGACTAACTAAATTTTTACCTAAAATAACGCTTTTATATTCAAATTTCTAACGGTCAATATTTTTAAACCTGTTCTGAAATAATTGGTGTGTCTGGGAAAAATATTTATAATACCAATATCTACGAGGGTTTCGATAAATTTATTTCAGGACACGATATATTCATCGATTTGATATAAATCACTCCTCCTTCCCGCGACCTTCTAAATCCTTGATATATTTTCCAGGATACGAAAATCGCTTGCAGAGGTACTGGAATGAAAATTTAAAGTCCGAACTAAACCTTTTCTGCAATCGATTAATGTAGATTTTTTTAAATCACGTTTTACAATTCTAATTTATTCATTCTTGTAATTCGAGTCATTAAAAAAGGTTCCTAGTTTCTCTGAAATTTAATATAATCCTGCATAGATAGAAATATCCTTTATTTAACGTAATTAAAATAATCAATTTATAATTCCGTTTTCATGCAAAGATGATAAAGACTAAAAATTAAAATTTTATAATGAATATTCTGGACTTTAACAAAATGTGAAATTATAAGCAAAGATATTTCTAGACTAATTAGGAAACTATTTTTCGCATAAAATAAAGATTTATTGAATAAAAAATGTATATTTTATTATTTTTCCACAGCCTAACCAAACTATCCAACGATAATTTATAAACTTTTTATAAACACTATTTTTTGCGAGAAATTAAAAAATGTAGAAAAACCTTCAATTATATCCAACGATATTTCCAATTTTAAGAAGATTTAAAATAATAAGATTCTACGGAAAATTTCAAATGAATTTTTATTTTAGAAAATTGTTTATAAGAGAATATTAAATAAGTTTCCAAATTATTTTAAAACATCTCCTTAAACTTCGAGAAAGAATGCACGAGATTTTAAAGCAAAACTTTTCAATTTTTTCAGATTAAAAAATTTTATTGTAAAAAATTAGAGTAAGTCTCGAACAAATTTAAAAATAAATTTAAAAAAATGTCAGGAAAAATTAACACCATCTTAAAAAATGGTTAAAAGGGTTAGATTTATTTAGAGATTAAAAAATAATTCAAACTTTTAAAAGATTGAAGAAATTTGTGTTAAATGCAGATCTTTTTCAGATTTTCAAAAAAAATTTTAAAGGATTTTTTATATTGAAAAACTAATTTTAAGAGAATATTTAAAAAGATTTTTACACATTTAAAAGATATCTAAAATAGTCAGAAAGTATGTGGAAGATTTTAATGCAATTTATTTGATTTTGCAGAATGTTAAAAAATATAAAAAATTCTAATAATTTTCAATTATATTAAAGAATATTGAAAAAATCAAAAAATAAATAAAATTTCGAACTTTTAAAAGAATTTTGGAAGGCATCAAGAAAATAAAAAAATCTTGTGAAGATTATTTTGGCAATTTTAAATAATTTTTTATGTTTGAAAATCAATTTTGAATGAAAATTAAGGAAAATGTTGAAAAGAATTTGGAAGATTTTGAGATACTTTTTTGAAATAAACCAAATTTCTGGTTGAGGATAATCTTATATTGTCGAAGATTCATCTTTTTGAACAATTGAAACTGTTTTTAATTCATAACTAAAATATTTTTTTTTAAATATTAACTTTAACGTTGTTTTTTCATAATTTAGCTTTTTTGATGTAAACATTTAACTACTTTTTCAAAAGTTGAACTGTTTTGTTAAAAGTAAACTTGCTTTGTTAAAAATTAAATTTTTGGATAAAAAAATTTTGTTGGCTAATCGAAAAAGATCTAAAAGGTCCATAAAATGCAAATTTATATGCACATGACTTTGTCGTATATAGTGAGAATGGAGGGGATCAAAAAAAATTTAAATTAGAGTTTTCACACTATACATATAAAATTTATTTGTATTCTGTGAATTTTAAAGAATGTTTGTTGGATGTCATTCATATTTCATCAATTCATAATTGTTTAATATTTTTTACGTGATTAAACAACTCCTAGATATATGGCTGCGATAAACCCAATGATATCCTTATTTTTCTACAGAATATTAGTTTCTTTTAAATAAATTTACAAAAATTCAAATCAATAAGTACATGCTTTTTTGGTATATAGTGAAAATGGAGAGAATTTGCACAGTGTTTAAATTATAATTTTCACATGATTAAAAAACTGTTTGTATTCTATGAAGTTTAAAGAACGCTTGTCAATTGTGATTTGTTTCATCGTTTTTTCATTATTGTTTTACAACATTACACATTTTATAAGCATTATAATTGTTTAAAATGTTTCGCGTGATAAAAAAACTTCTAGCTATATATCTGAGACGAATCTAAGGATTTTCTTAATTTGTTGATGGACTACTCGTTTCTTTCGAATAAATATATTAATTTTAAAATCTATAAATTCTTTTATTGTATGTAGTGAGTTGGTAGTAATGTTATATTTTTCAGTATCATGTTATTTTACATTCTTGGTCGTCCAAAAATTAAAAACTTAGCAAATTATTATTAAAATTGTATTTGTTTAAATTTTTTTTTGCAGTGATAAAAAAATTTCAAGGGGTATTTTGTAAAAAAATCTAATAAAATGCTTGAAACTATTTTTAGACCTATAGATTTGTTCATAATAGTGTCCCAATAGTTTATAACAATTTAATTTGTCAAAAAAACATTTTTTTGCGTAATTAAGAGAACTTCTAGATATAATTCTGAGCCAAATTAAATTAGGTTATCGGTTTTTTGAGAATACGACTAGTTTTCCTTCAAAGAATTTTCCAATATTCAAATCTATATGCTCTTGAAACTATTTTCAGACAGATTGATTTGTTAACGACAATATCCGAATGGTTTATAACCATTTAATTGCTTTAACATTCTTTTGTTGCGTAATGAAAAAAAATTCCAAATATACTTCTGACGCGAATTCAACCATGTTATTGGATTTTTGAGAGGACGATTAGACTTCTTTAAATAAATTTCCAAATTTGTAGGTATAGTTAAATTCACGGTCGTTATAATTATCGTCTTTTTTATCGCGATAGGTACTGAAAAAATACTTCACATCTGCCATGGGAATGCGTAATAATTGTTAATTCACTCTTAAAAGCGCACATGTGTACTTGTGTTTTTTTCCATGACGATACAAATCTGATGACTACGATTATCGTAACGCAGAATGGTGGTGGACAATTGGGGACACAATCGCCACCAGTATACGATTATTATCCCGGGAGGGGGGGGGGGCAATGTTACAGCAAAAATTATTCTCGTCCAGGCTCAGTACAAAACGTGCGCGATAAATTGAATAAACATGGGATGAATTAAATAAAAGCAGGCAATTTACACTCATTGGATACCAGTAATATAAGCATGTATATTCACGTAAACTGAATCAACATATGCAAATGTCAGGCTAAAATGACTTTTTTGCTATTAGTGAAAAAGTAAATAAAAAATTAATTATCGGCTGTTTCGATTTTTTTATTTTCCCAACGTTTCCATTCTTTGTTTCAGAAATTAAACGCAAAACATATAAAAATTAACAAAATGTTTTAGAAACAGGGGAACTAGGGTTATTAGTCACGAAAAGAGGAGAAAAATAGGGTAATAAATTATTTTCAATAAAATAATTGTAGGTGCCGTATGGAAATCAATACAATTTTTAACCAAATAGTTTCTTTTTCGACGAAAGAAATGAATTTGCAACTAAAATTATGAATATTTGACCTAATAAAGGGATTTTTAATCAAGTAGTTCGATTTTTAACTATAAAGATTAAGTTATAATTAACAATTTTTTTACAAAGTAGTTGAACTTTTAACCACATAGTTAAATTTTCAAGAAAAAAGTCACTTTTTCATCCTACGAAGATAAATTTTCAACCAAATGCTCGAATTATTTAATAAAATAATAAAACTTGATCAAAGCAGTTGAAACAACGAAAAAATATTTGTATTTTTAAGTAGACGTGTTAATAAATCAAAAAATATTTTAATTCTAAATCCAAATTCAACTAAAAAATACGAACTTTTACAAAATAAGTGAATTTTAAAAGATAAATATAAATTTTTAACAAAATAGTTAAACTTTCAACCGCATAGGGTAAGAACACCAATTCTTGGCACCTTAGCTCTATTATTGGCATGCCAAAAACCGAAGACAATTTCTTTTATTTCGGATACATACTTCATTCCACTGAATAATTAACCGATGCATTGTATGTGAAAATGATAGTAAAATAAGATTAATTGAGACGAAATATGCTAAAAAGATGTTTTATCTACGAAATCAGAGCAGGGTGCCAAGAATTGGTGTTCTTACCCTAGTTTAAATTTCTAGTTAAAAATATGAATTTGTAATTAAATTAATGAATTTTGAAGAAAAGAAATAATTTTCAAATAAAAAAAAAGTATTTCGAATAAAATAGTTCAATTTTCAACGAATAAAATCATTTCTTAACAAGTTGGTTCAACTTTCAACAAAGTAGTTACACTTTCAACCAGAAAATATGAATACTCAATGAAAAATTTAATAGTTGAATTTTAAACTAAAAACGATCAATATTAAACAAAAAATGTAATTACTAAGTTTTCCGCCAAAACAATTAATTCTCATTAATATACAAACTCTTAAACCAATAAAATTAAATTTCAACAAAGTAGTTCACCTTTCAAATGGCAGATCAATTCTAATCCAAAAATATCATATTAGAATTTTCAGTTAAATAAAATCACTAATTTTAGTATTCTCAAGCATTTAAAAAAATAGTTATTCACATTTATGTTACCCATGTGTAATATAAAATTATATGGTAAGCCCCTAGGAACTGTTTAGGAGACATAAAATTTGTACCCATGAATAGCAACAACAAAAATTCGTATAAGAAGTTGGATCCAATTTGGAATATTAATGAAAATCAAAACGTCTTGCTAAAATCCTGAAATAATCATCAATTATTGTATAATCGCTGACGTAATAATTTGCAAACATTGTGTGAAGTACAATTTCAATTGAGGATTTTAAAGTCTTTGTGTTGTGATACCAGGTTATATTGTTTTCTCAATAAGTTACGACACCCAGACGCAATGAATATGAAAGTGGCCGATCATAAATTTGGTTTGCAACTATATGGGAAGATTATACGCCGAGCTTTTTGTATTCTTTTTTATACGAAACACAGTAGCGCGAGCACCGAGATTTAAATTTAATGCCTATCTACCGTGGAATGGTGAATTGAACGAAATGCGAAATGTCATCCTTTTTGAGAGGACGTTTCGTACCATGACGTTACGATCCCTCGACATCTAGTAAATACAATTTCCTTTTTAATTTGTTGATTAATTATTTCCAATTTACATACTTTAATTGTTAATTAGCTCATCCATTTTTGGAATAGGTACATTTACGATCATTATTAATTTAAACATCAAGATTGCAAAATTTAAATAGTGAAAGTCCGAAACATAGCACTTATTAAATTAGTTTTTAAAGTTAAAAATTAAAAATAGAAAATGACTAGTATGACGGAATTTTCCCCAAAAATAAACCGGTCAAGTATACGGCTAGAGCTTGTACAGTCGAAGCTATCAATAAGACCGCTACGAATAGGACCACTTCCCCTCATCCTTGCTCAAGCTCATCGAGACACTTCCCCCACTCTCACGCCGACTTCGAAATTCCAGTCAGCCGCTACCAATAGTGCCGCCGCAGCAATCGTAATTTTTATGGTTTTGAGGAGAGTTTTTTTGCATTATCCAAATAAATCAAAAATTAATTGTGATATTTACATATTTTATAATGTTTTTCGACGTTGTAAAATATCATTCTTGTCTTTTATATGTGCAATGTCAACAATTCGCCGCTACTGTTATGTTTAAGTTCTGATATTCCGAGTGTGTAGTGAGAAGTGGATTTAAAGGTACACGGAAAAAAATATGGAACCGAATAGTTGTCTAGTTTCGATACTAATTATTACCAAAAATTTGTAAGAATAGAAAAGTGTGTCACATAGGACGAACAAATAACAAAAGACGGACCACGTCGATCTTATTGACTGTAGTAGCCACTCTCTCCGCGCTATGGGACTGATTCGGTCCCATGCTCGGCAGAAACAGATACCATCGCTACTATACTATACTATACTATACTATACTATACTATAGTATACTCTCTCGCTCAGCGAGGCAACCCCGTTTTGCCGAGCATGGGACTGAGTCATTCCCAAGCTGGAAGGCGCGAAGTCACCTAACTATTTTGGAAACGAATGATCTCATACATGGCATATTTGTTTCTAAACACAGGGACCAAATGATTCCTGCATTCCTAATGGGATATTACAGTTCCATATTTTTTCCGTGTACATGTATTAGTTTTAATCTGGAGAAAAAAAGAGTTGAGAATCGGACGACTAAAATTTCGAGAAAAAAAAAAGTTATCTTTTTCAGTTATCTTTAATTTTTGTGCTTTATCTGAAACTGTATAAAGATTTGAATTTGGTTATTATTCGTATGTTACTTTATTTTGTTAACATTGCACGCGGAAATTGGAAATTACCGTTTAAAAAAAAATCGTTTCAAACGATATATCATACACAAGAATGATGTGTTATAATTTCGAAAAACATTATACAATATGAAAATATGACATTTAATATTTGATTAATTTGGATAATACAAAAAAAACTCTCCTAAAAACCATAAAAATTACGATTTCTTTGGCGCCACTATGGGTAGCGGCTGACCGGAATATCGAAGTCAGCGTGACAGTGGGAGAAGCGTCTCGATGAGCTCGAGCAAGGATGAAGGGAAGTGGTCTTATTCGTAGCGGTCTTATTGATAGCTTCGACTGTATTTCAAAATTTTCCGTAACGTTAACCCTGAAAGAATTGGAAAAGAAGTTGCTCGTAGGGAAATATCCGTAAAGGTAGACAGTTCGTTAAAAATAATGTAATTTATTTTTTATATAAGGAAGCTTCATTATGTTATTTAAGGGGTAAAATTTTTTAAGTGTCCGCGCCTAAAATTTTTATGTCACCAATCTTATTCAAACATTGCCAGACTTTAGTGCTAGTGGATTTAGTTAAATTCATTAATTAATGAAAAAATTATTTCACGTTCATTTTCCATTTTAAAAAAAGTTTTGCGTTTTTCTCCAAAATTGGAAATTTGGATATATTTTTAATTAGGCTAGAAAAAAAGCTTGATTTTTTTTCTTCAAAATTATCTCAAAACGAATATGGGATGGAAAGTATTGGTTGAGTTATATGAGGTAGCAGGAACGCGGGTGCCCCGCGCCAACTACAGACGAAGCTATCAATAAGACAACTTCCCCTCATCCTGTCTCAAGCTCATCGAGACGCTTCCCCCACTCTCACGCTGACTTTGAAATTCCGGTCAGCCGCTACCAATAGTGCCGCCGAAGAAATCGTAATTTTTATGGTTTTGAGGAGAATTATTCGTATTATCCAAATAAATCAAATAATAATTAGATAATAATAGATAGATACTCAAGCAAAACAGCTAGAAATTTAGATCAACCAACTATATTTTCTCAGAAGACGAAATGCAGCTAAGCGTTTTGTTGAGACACACCCAGAAAAAAATTATGTTGAATTAAAGAAACTTTCTGTAATTAAAGAAATTCTAGTAGTGATGTAGGTCAAAGAAACATTTGTTTGATTTAAATAAATTTTTTTGTTAATTTTTTTATTCGATTAAAAGAAATATTTTGTTTCTTCAAACTAAATATTTCTTTACATTTCTTTAAAGGAAATAAACGCTTTGGTTGAAAAAAGAGAACAGGTTAGTTTAAAATGAATAAACATTTTCTTTGAATTCAATAATAAATTATAAATAAATTGGCTTCTTCATGAAGCAAATAATTCCATTCAATTTAAAATTATAATAACTCTAATTATATACAAGCAAAAAGCAACAAAATTTCGTTTTTCTTCGCATGGGAATATTTTTTGAATAATCTGATTCGAGAACTCAAATTTCAAGAAACTTGCATGGTCCATTTGTTCACCTGAGGAAAAAATTTTATTTTAATATGTTTTATGTGTAAATGCATTTTATTATTTCCTAATTTGCAATTCTTCACAAAAATTTAAGATAAAAAACTAAATTGTGACGAAATTGTGTACATGAGGTAAGAATTTAAATTATTACCAAGAGGCGTCCGTCTTCGCAAAAATTTGACAACACGTGTTCCGAAAGATACGGTAACGCAAAATTATCAAACTGATTTGTTCTGCGCAATCTCGTGGCACATTAGTAATGTGGATTAAGAAAATCTTTCTTTGATTCTAAGAAACAATTTGCTTATTTCAAATTACTGACTCTAAAGAAATTATTTCTTTGATTGCTCCTAGTAGCTGTTTTGAATTAAACAAATTTTGTTTTGAATCAAGAAAATCATTTAGATAAATAATTTCTTTAAGTGGAAGAAAGTACGTGACTTTAAAGAAGTCCACTAGCACTACAATCTGGCAAAGTTTGAATAAGATTGGCGACATCAAAATTTTGAGGTGTTTACACTTGACAAATTTTACTCCACAAGTAAAAAATTATACGAGTCGCAAAAAAATCTATTTGTAAAACTGAAGTTACAACGAGTTAAACATACACAGTTATAGAGGACTAAACTTGAAACCATTTTAACAATCCTAGGCTAAATCAAATTTATTTTATATTTATTTCTGTACCTTGGTCCAGGAATGCTTATTTAGATATTACAAGCGACATTTCTTTGAACTCTTTAACATAAAAAATCGTCCGAATACACTTAATAATTACATAACACTTTCGCAATCACACACAAAATCGCAAATTAATTCACGTACTTATACGAACCACGATCTTCAATAAAAGCGTATGCCGCAATACACTGATAATACTGTCAGAGGGTCAGTGCGATTATATTTCTCATAATTACTTTAATATTTTCTCTTCATTTTGCAATTTGCGTGCTTGTGAAGAAAGGTCAAAAGTAACGATTTTATGGGTACATCGGGAATTCATAATTGAGTCTATGTTCTAACTCGTGACATTATAACAGAAAAACTTGGGGGTAAGAATTGTTATAGGTAATTATTTGAGCAGGATAATATTCAGCTGATCACAACAAACGGAGGTAAACTTTCTGTGGTAATAGGCCTGTACCATGCTGTCTCTAGCGGTTTCCGCCGGAGATATCTGTGATTCACCACGGAAAGTTTGCCTCAGTTTGTTGTTACCTACCTCGCGATTACTCCGCTTGACCGATTACCTGCAATATATCGTTCCTCAGTTTTTCTCTGATACTTATATCCCAGAAGAGACCAGAAGCGGATAAAATTTCTTTTTAAATACAAAATTAATTACGTGCATACAAAGTCGTGTTTCTATATTGAAAAAGTCTTTAAAAGTTACATGAGGAGAGATCTCTATGTTTTCATCATGATGGTCACTTTAGCCTCCTCCTCTTTTCAGCTAGTGATTTTTTAATCAAACCAGGACAACACTTTTGCTCAAGTCTGGATTTTAAAAGGAAATTTTATACCGAAGTAAGTAGGATGGTGAAGTGATGGTTGTAAAGCGGATCAGAGCGAAACAAGAAGAGCATCAGGAAATAAGAAAAGCAGAGCCAAGTTTTTCTTTTTTCGTAGCCTGGGGACAAAGAGGCACATCGTCACAGAGATCAATACTTGATACGTGAGTGGTCCACAGTCGTTTATGGTGACGTCTCTTCATAAATGTTGTTTTTTCATCAATGCTGCCTTTCATTCTCTTTTTCAATGCTGAAGCTAAAAGACTCTTGCTCCACAACTTAAAAGGCTTTTCCTGTTTGAATTTTACATTACGCGTCACGAAGAGCTAAAAGGAAGTTGCGTCATTCTCCTTTTTATTTAACTAAAAAATAAACTAAAAGCAGCTTCCTCGTAATTATGGATAAGTGCAGTAGCAAACGCTGAAGGAAGACTCGTGAGATGGATCAAACCGAGGGGCTATTCACTGAAGAATTGTTATGAAGACCGTCGACTAACTTATCCGAAATCCTAAATTCGTCCCTATAGTCGTCACAAGTCGTCAGCAGAAGTCTTTTAAAGTCTTTGGTAGTCTCCGAGGATTTTCCCGTACTTCGCGGGAAGTCGGTGGAACTCGGGAATTGATCTCAATCGATATCGTACGAAAGAGTTTGCTCTGATCATGCGCAAAAGGTCTTCTTCTCGATCTTCGTTCTGTTTCGTTAGCATTGTCGTCCACATGCTCGTGTTAAATAATTATAATAGTCTATTTTTCTTATTTTTTGAATTAAAAATTCATCTTCCTTATTTGAAAATGAACTTTTTGTTAAAATTCATCTTTTTGTCGGGAATTAAGCTGCTCTGAATAGCAAATTCGTCCTTTTGGATAGAAAAATTAAAATTCTTTGTTTAAAAAGTCATATTTCTGATTAAAAAATGAACTGTCTGATCAAATTAATTTTTTTCGTCAGAAATGTAATTTTTATGAATAGAAAATACGTCCTTTTGTACTGGAAATTAATATTTTTTGGCCAGAAAGTCATGCTGTTTATTTAAAAAGAAAGTTTCTTCTTAAAAATTAAACTGTTTTCGAAAAAGATTCGTCTGTTTGGCGAAAAAAATCATCTTTGCAAGATAAAAAGGTCAATTATTTTGTTAAATAAGTCATATTTTTTCGTACAAAATTCTTCATTTTGCATTGAAAATTCATCTTCTTTGGTAGCAAAAGCATCTTTCCTATTTAATAATGACATTTGTTGTTAAAAATTAATCTTTGCATATTAAAACTTACACTTTTTTGTAAAAAAAATGATTCATTTTTTATTGAAAGTTCATCTTTCTTGTTTATAAATTATTTTTTGTTAAAAATTCAACTGTCTTTGAAAAGGAGCAGTCTTTTTAGCTTTAAAGTTCAACTATTTGGATGAACTTCTTTTTTGAAAATTCAACCAAAAAATCGTCTTCCTGGCTTTTAAATAGTATTATTTTGCTCTTAGTATTCTTTTTGGGTTGAAAAGCGTACTATTTGGTTGAAAATTAATATTATTATTTTGTAAAATGCCACATTTTTTAGTAGAAAATTAAACTGTTTTGTTGGAAATTTATCTTTTTGCTTGAATTCAACTAATCTTGACTAAATATTAAAATCTTTTTTGGTGAAAAATTCAACTACTTCATTTAAAATGAACTCTTTTTTAAAAAAGTTATCCTTTTTTAGTGAAGATTAAACGTGTTTTGTTTAAATTTCGTCTTTTTAGCTTGATAATTCATTTAGTGTCGTATAAAATTCAACTATTGGGTTTCAAATCAACATTTTTTTATACACCATATTTTGGTGTTGAGAATGTATCTGAAATCTTTCTTGGTTAAAAATTCATCCATTTTTCTGAAAATCCATCTTTTGATAGAAATTCATATTTTGATAGAAATTTAATCTTTTTTGTTGGTTAAAAAGGCAACTGTTTAGTAGTAAAAAATCAATAGGTTATTTTGTTGAACATTCATCTCGTTTGACTGAATTAAAGTGTTTTTTAAATAATAATATGATAACGTATTTTTTACTAGCCCTGAAATTGTATTTGTTGTTCCCTAATATTATTAACTTCTGTGGTAATGCAGGGTAATAAATAATTAAAAGAATAAATTTGAAAGGTATCTGGCTCGCGACCTTTCGTGTCTTTCTCACTCTCACTTATTCAAGTTGCGAGATAAAAAGACAGACAACCAAATCGTAATGCCTGCTATCGCCGAAACTCACAGTGGTCAGACAATGGTCGTCTCTGGTTGTCACTATGTTATTCGCTGGAGTAGGCTCAGTAGTCTTTCTGGAAGTCGGACAGTACTTAGTATAGTAACAGAGTAGTTAACAGAGACTAACATGAATTTTCTGTGAATAACCCCTCGGATCAAACAAACAAAAGAAAGAAACGAGTTTCATATTTACACACCCGGAGCTAAGAGGATGAATGAAAATGTTTTTTTAACGAACTGACGGGGTTTGAAAAAGATTGTAATTGGATCCTCAGATAAAATTTGGTCAATGATCAACAGGAGTTTTTCCATTTTTACTTACGAGAGAAATGATTTAAAATTAAAAGAGAAGAGTTTATTCTTCTTATTTTCTGGTCTGTTGAAAGCTCCGAATTAATATTTGATGCTAATTGGTAGTCAGTGACGGGCAACTTATTTTTTAAAAGTAACTACTGAGTCTTCTACTTTGAGTATTCAGATTAACTTCAGATGAAAATGACAAAAATGACAATTTTTCAATATTGCGATATAAATCTGGAAATGTATTTATTTACAGCTTCCCAGGGACAAAAGAAAATATTTTAGAAAACGTTCAATTTTCAAGAAAATGCATGCATTTTCAAATAAGAAAAGTCAATTTTCAGCCGAATAATATCAGCTTTCAACCATAAATGAAATAGTTACATTTTCACTTTACAATTAATTAAAAAACAAATTTAAAAAAAGTTGAATTTTTAATTAAATTAATGAGTTCTCCACTAAAATGATGAAATTTTAACAACCATAGTTCTCTTTTAAGATGCAACAATTCAACAACAATTCTCAACCAACAAAATTAATTTTTTTCAATAAACGTATTTTTCACCCAATAGTTGAATTTTCGTCTTAAAAATATAAATTATCAAACCAACTAATTGATCTTTATATTAAAATGAAAAATATTTTTAGCCAAAAATGAAATAATTAAATAGTTAAAACATCTAAATTTTCATCCACAAAGGAAAATAAAATTTCCAAAAAATATTTCATTGTTTTACCAGAGAGATGAATTTTCAGATAAGAAAAGATAAATTTTTAACCAAAAAGGAAATATTTTTATTTTCAGTTAGAATATTAATGAAAAACCAAACCAAATTTTCAGCACAATTAATGTTTAAAAATCGTTTAAATTTTAACCAAGTAGTTTAATTTTCAACCAAAAAGAATAAGTTTTAATCAATAAGGTACAGTTTCTATAAGAAAAGGCATCTCCAACGGAATATATTGATTGAAAAATACAACTTTTCCAAAAATAGAATAGGTAAAATGTCAGTGAAAATATTAATGTTTAATCAAAAAAATTCCAAAAAATAGTTAAAGTTTCATAGTAAGAGATGAATATTTAACTGAAATTATGAATCTTCAAACGAAAAAATGAATTTTAAACAAAGAAGTTTAAATTTTACCTAAAATAGATCAATTTTAAGTGAAAGGTAAAATAGCGGATATTTCAACCAGAAAAGATTTTAATTTTAAACAAAAAATAGTTGAATTCAATCAAAAATACGGGTTTTTATCTAAATAGTTTTATGCTCAATCACATTAGTTCCAACGAAGCAGTTGCATTTTAAACCAAAAAAGATGATATTTCTGCCAAGATAGATGAAATTTCAAACCAAAAGTATGAGTTTCCAACAAAACAGTTGAATTTTGAATGCAGAAAGATTTATCTGTCGCGAGAGAAACAAGCCAAAAAGGCGAATTTTCTACAAAAAAATTGAATCTTCAATACGCCAATGTGAATTTTTATCAAAAATATGAGTTTTTAACAAACAGTAGAAACTTGAACCAAAGAGATAATTTATCAACTAAAATGATAAATATTTAATTGGATAATTAAAACTTTTACTTAAAAAAATTATTTCAAGGAAAGGAAAAAATAATAATAATTTCAAGAGCGAAATAGCTCTAAAAATGATTACGCTTTTTGTACACTTTAAAAAAAAATAGATTTGAGAACATTTTGAATTTCAGGGTGGATTAAAATTCCAAATTCCAAATATTCTAAAATCAGCAGCATGTTATATAGAAACGTAATTAGTTACAAATTCGTTATTTTTTTACAAAATTAACTCTGATGCCGCTATCGATACCAAAAAAGTAACTAGTTATAAGAAATTAGCTACTATCGGGTCAGGATCATGCCGACCCTTGAAAAGTTACTTTGTGTCAAATAACATTGCTGCAAGTCATATTTTTGTCAAGCCACATTTGCGGCAAGTCACATTGCGGAATCTTTAAACTGAAAAAATTGTAAGTCTAGGGAAAATTGTTAAAATTGCGGCAAGCCACATATGCGGCGAGTTTGCGACACCTCTCATTCGACAAAAATATGAATTATAAGAAGGTAGCAGGGTGACTTGCATTACTTTTGCGATTAATTACAGCTGTATATTCCCACTTCGCACGGGACGTTATAAAAGGGTAGGGGTGCGAACTTAATTTTTTTTTAATGACGGTTCTATATTTTATGATACACCCAACTCGAGTTAATCTTTTACTTTTACCCACGAGTAAAGTCTGACAGATAAAAGCATAAAATTACCTGAAATAAAATTTACAATCAGCTTTTTCTCTGTAGTAGTAGGGAGACATTATTGAAAGAATCAATAACCGTTAGGACACTTAACAGTGGTAGGAAACTGAGACGTTACCAGGTGCATGGAATTCCTTCCACTACTACCTTTATAGAAACTGTGGTTGGAAAACATGAGCCAAATGGGAAGATAATGAAGACAAAAGATAATGGTGATATCGGGAATATAACAGAATATAAAATAACATGGAGAGAGAGAAATATCGACCCCGGAAGGCGCAGATGGGCAAGTAAGAAGCAGTGTATCTCTTCGGGGACAAAAATTACATGCGAATTCCATTACCAACCGATAGGTTACGATCGTGATTTTATTACGAGAACAGTCGCGTTAGTGTCTTTCCCAACAGCCGTCATTTCCTTTTTCTCTTTCTTTTATGGCAACGTGAAACCTTCCTTCATCAAAGCACCCGGTAAAATAACGATTTATTGTCACGAACCTGTAGTGTTTTATCGTCTGGATTTGCACTTTTTCTGCAAATGACACCAATTTCGAGAAATTGACCCATCTGGCACACTTTCTGGTTTCATGCGACATTTTACGATAGTATGTGACTTCAAAAAGAATTACATTTTTTATTTCAGCTTTCTTCGGAAAACAGAGGGAATATAGATTTCTCTACTTTTACAATTTTGTATTTTATGAAATTTACCTGGGTTGCGATTTATGGGACAAATTCAACTTTCAGGTAATTTACCGGGTTAATATTTTATGTCAATTTTACATTAATTATTTAGGGTTTATATACTGTTCTAGTTTTTAATTCCCATATAAATAAAGTTAGCGTTATCCATACTACTTGTCTGGTTAGAACGCAATAATTAGTTATAGTTCTTCCTCATATAAAATCGATATTTGAAAATTTAATTTTTAAAGAATGCATTCTTATAGGAAATTAGATAGCTCATCTTTTTTCCTCTAGCAAAGAAGTTTAATCTATTATAGATGTCGAGATAACCATGATAATGATGTTTTTTTCTGAAGCCGATTTGTAATTAATTTTTGGTCTTTCGCTCGTCGTCATATTTACAGTTTTTGGAATTTTTTAATGAAATTTGGATACAATACTCTCCAAAGTATACTTAGAACGATGATATGAGCGAAAAGTGTATATAATTATTTATAACATAAAAAATTGTTTTCTAGGCCATTCCGAATTCAATTCCTTATAATGTTCGATCGCTTTGTTTATTGAGCGAAGTTTAAGTAAATATAAGCTTTCTGTGAAGAAGTTGTTCAGAAAACTATAAGGAAGTTTTCTGTAAAAACCTCTTTTCAAAAAACTCAATAGATAAAAAACTGCAAATGCAAAACTTAGAGCGCGCGAACTAAACTCTGGTAGGCGACAGGCACATAGGCGGACACAAATGTAGGTACGCAGGTGAATAATACGAAAGTTCAGAATAATATGAAAAGTATCGAATTATGATATATATAAAGAGTTTCAATACTTTTATAACGAATAAATGAACAAGTTATATAATAATATAATAATAAATATTAAATAATAAAATATTATTCATGTGAAATGTATTCTATAGAATCCTCACCCCTGAATTCTAAAAAAATTTTATAGAATTTCCATACAATTCATGTGAGGATTGTATCAAATGCATTCGACGAGAATAATTCTACAGAATTTATTCAATTTATTATATTTGTTTTCAATTAGTAAAACCATGAAAGAATTATTTACACATTTCACTTACGTTATTTCTGCATTTTTTCGACCATTTATCTTCACATTTAGTGCGTTTCCTAGCACGAAGAGTACCCCGTGATCGATTTAATTCTATAGAAACTGCAACTATTATGATGCTAGAAGAGCTAAAACGAAATTCGAAGGTCATCTAATATAAGTCCAGGTATTCCTTTGTTTATATTTTTATTCCCTCGCTAGCTGTACTGCGAGTCGTTCTGTCCGTCTAATAGACATGGATTGTTACGAATCGTGCGCTCCAAGTTTTGCATTCGCAATTATTTACCCATACAGTTTTTTGAAAAAAAGTTTTTTACAGAAAACTTCCTTATAGTTTTCTGAACAACTTCTCCACAGAAAGTTTATATTTGCTTAAACTTCGCTCGATAAACGAAGCGATCGAAGATTATAAGGAATTGAATTCAGAATGGCCTAAAGAACAATTTTTTATTATGTTATAAATAATGATATGCACTTTTCGCTCATATCATCGTTCTAAGGATACTTCGGAGAGTATTTTATCTAAATTTCATCAAAAAATTCCAAAAACTGTGGATGTGACGACGAGCGAGAGAGTAAAAATTACACTCGAGACTCCCTGCAACGAGATTCTCTGCAACGAGCCATCCCTCTAGCGAGCACATTTGCGTTCTCCGCAACGAACAGCTGGTCTGCCCCTCTTCCCCCACTACTACAAAATAGAGACCATTCCATGCATACTGATATATATATTGAGTAAATGGTTAGTGTAGTGGGGAACCCTCTCGCGGTCGTTACAGAGAACACTCCAATTCCCGAGCTTCTCGTTGCAGGGAATCTCGAGTGTAATTACAAATCGTCTTCAGAAAAAACATCATTTATTATGGTTATCTCGAAAACTATAATAGATTAAACTTTTTTGCTACATTTTCAAATTACTTAAATCAGTCTTTAATTTAAATATTACTCATAGAATCATGATCATACACTTTCAAAATTATATCGTTAGTTTGCGAAGATAATTTTTCAGGTTTTTGGCAAAAGTTAATGCACACTCTTTGTTCGGTGCATTCCGTCATCCTGGAATGCGATGCGTGCCATTTGCGCAAATGTGTACACTAGTCAACCAAAGATGCACAGATCCATATCACTTAATAGAGGAATCATTCATACTAAAAAAATCAACATCACTTCTGAAAAAAGTAGTTTGCACTTTTTATTTGCTTCTAACAAACAACCCCTAATTTGAAGTTCTTCTGACCTGTTGGCGAACATTTTTAAATTGCTTATCAGCTAATATATTATACAAATACAGTAAATACCTGTAATTGACATCAGGGACCATCCATAAATCACGTTACTACTTTAGGGGGGATGGAGGTTCTCACAAAACGTAAAGTTTAAAACGGGTGGGGGGGGGGGGGGTTGCCAGTAAAAGCAAAAGGTATATTAAATTAAAATTTTAGAATTTAGAGAAATTTTTTGTCTATAAATGCACATAGCAACGTTTTTAGTACGTTTCTAAATAATTAATGTTTTTTTTAGAAAATGAATCATTTTATTTCAAAATGTATGTTTTTCGTTGAAAATTCATCTTATTTGGTAGTAAATTAATCTTTTTGCTTATAAATTCATCTTTTTTAGTTCAAAATTCAACTTCTTGTTTCAGAATTCTTACATTTTGTTAAAATTTCGTGTTTTTTGGTACTAAATTAATCTTTTTGTTTAAAAATGATTATTTTTTTACTTTAAAACTCATATTTTTGGTTCAAAATTCTTGAGTTTTGTTGAAAATTCGCCTTTATTGGTGGTAAATTAATTTTTTTTATTTAAAAATTCAACTTTTCGGTAAGGGATTTGCTAATTTTGATAAAAGCCTCTGTTTGGGAAAGTAAATTCATCTTTTTGTTTCAAAAATAATCTTTTTTATTTGTAAATTCAACTTTTTAGTTGATAATTTTGGAATTTTATTGAAATATCGCCTTTTTTGGTAGAAAATTAATAATTTTTGTAAAGTCATCTTTTTTTAGTTCAAAATTTAAATTTTTTGTTGAGAACTCTTACATTTAATTGAAAATTCTTCTTGTTTGTGATAAATTATTATTTTCATTCAGAAACTCAGCTGTTTTATTTAAAAATTCAACTGTTTAGTTCAGATGTCGTCAATATTCTTAAAAAAAAACGTATTTTTTTGGTTGAAAATTCATCTTTTTAGTATAAAATTCAACGTTTTGTTTCAGAATTTTTAAATTTTGTTAAAATTTCGTGTTTTTTTTTGTAGTAAATTAATCTTTTTGTTTTAAAATTAATCCTTTCTATTTGTAAGTTCAAATTTTTAGTTGATAATTCTGGAATTTTATTAAAATTCTGCCTTGTTTAATAGAAAATTAATAATTTTTTTAAATTTATCTTTTTTCAGTTCCAAATTCAAATTTTTTGTTAAGAACTCTTACATTTATTTGCAAATGTTTCTTTTTTGGTATTAAATTAATCTTGTTATTTAGAAACTCATCCTTTTTATTTAAAAATTCATCTTTTAAGTTCCGATATCTTCAATCTTCTTTAAAAACCGTATATTTTTGGTAGAAAATTAATCTTTTTGTTTAAAAATTAATGTTTTTGTTTTAAAAGTCAAAAATTAAATTTTAAAGTTAAACTACTTTTTAAAAATTAAACTTTTTTTCTTTTTTCTAAGTTAAACATTTTGGTTGAGAATTTTGGAATTTTGATAAAAATTATTCTTTCTTTGGTAGTAAATTAATATTTTTGTGTAAAACTCCATTTTTCAGTTTAAAATTTAACTTTCTGTTTGGCAATTCATGTTAAGAAATTGTATTTTTTGGCAGTGAATTAATCTTTTTGTTTAAAAATTATTCTTCTTTAGTTGAAAATTCAACTTTTTGGTTCAGATTCTTAAATTTTTTCAAATCTGCATTTCTTTAGATATAAAATTAATTTTTTTGTTTAAAAATGCATCTATTTAGTTACAAATTTAAACTAACTTAAATCTTTCAAGTTCAACTTTTTGTGGAGAATTTCAGAATTTGATTAAAAATTCGTCTTTTTTGGTAGTAAATTAATCTTTTTGCTTAAAGATTATTTCTTTTAGTTGGAAATTCAATTTTTTGTTTGGCTATTCATATATTTTATTGAAAAATTGTATTTCTTGGTAGTAAATTATTATTTTTAAATGAAAATTAATATTTCTTAGTTGAAAATTCGACTTTTTGGTTGATAATTCTTGAATTTTATTGAATATTCATCTTTTTGCTAATAAATTAATCTTTTTGTTTGGGAAGCCATATTTTTTAGTTGAAAATTCAAGTTTTTGGTAGAAAATTAGTTTTTTTTAACTTAACATTATTATTTTTCTACTTAAAAGTTTAACTAATCCATTTTTCGTTAAAAATGTACTTTTCTTAGCTTAAAATTGCAATAGTACCTTTTTTGTCTAAAGTAACTTTTTTGGTACGTTTCTAGATATTTGATAGTAAATTATTCTTTTTGTTTAAAATTCATCTTTTTTAGTTCAAAATTCAACTTTTTGTTTCAGAATTCTTAAATTTAGTTAAATTTTCGTATTTTTTGGTAGTAAATTAATCTTGTTTAACAATTCTTTTTTTTTAGTTGAAAATTCACATTTTTTGTTCAAAATTCTGGAATTTTGTTGAAAATTCACCTTTATTGGTAGTAAATTAACCTTTGTTAGATAAAAATTCGACTTTATTGTATAAAATTAGTCTTTTTTTATAAGATAACATTTTTTATTTTTTTTATTTAAAAGATTAACTACTCTCTTGTTGGTTACACCTTTTTTAGTTCAAAATTCAACTTTTTATTTCAGAATTCTTAAATTTTGTTAAAGTTTTGTGTTTTTTGGTAGTATTTTAATATTGTTTAAAAAATCCTTTTTTTTAAATTTAAAATTCAAATTTTTTGTTCAAAATTTAATATTTTTGTTGAAGATCCGCCTTTATTGGTAATAAATTAAACTTTCTTAGTTAAAAATTCAACTTTTTGGTTGAAGATTTGCCAATTTTATTGAAAAATCATCTGCTTTTGCAGTGAATTAATCTTTTTGTTTAAAAATTCATCTTTTTGAGTTGAAAATTCGACTTCATGGTAGAAAATTAGTTTTTTTTTATAAGATAACATTTTTTATTTTTTTTATTTAAAAGAATAACTACACTTTTATTGGTTACAATATTACCTTTCTTAGTTCGAAAATACAATAGTACCCGGATTAACTCTCACATAAAATTAAATTAGGCACATTTCAACACCTACTCTGAAAATCACTTTTTTATTTTAATTGTTTATTTATTACTGAAGTTTATAATTCACCACATGGTCTCGTAAACAATATAGGCATATTGGCAACTTGATTCGCTATAAGCAAACAAAAAATCAGTATGAACATAAAATCGGGTTTTACCTAAAGGCCACTTGTTACTTTCAGGGGGGGGGGGGGGTCATAACCACATAAGCAAATCAAAGATTTTCAACGAGGTTGAGGTAGAGGGTCAAAAATTACCCAAAATTGGTAACGTACTTTATGCATGATCCCTATTGAAGTAATACTTTTCAGAAAACTTCACTATATCCTAATAAACATTTCCCACACTGGAAGTTTAGGCTTACTCAAAATTCCCTCGATAAACGAAGCGTTTCAAAGTTGCGTAACGTTATTTTGAGACTGCCTGGCAAAAAAATTAAAAGATTTTTTTTTATAACTAATTGGGAAATTTTAAACGAGCATATCATCTTCTAAACAGTTTGAAGCATAACTCCTCTAATTTCCATGCAAAAATATTCAGAACTTTGTCTTTTAAATCGAGTTAGAGTCAAAACATGTATTAAATTTGGCTTTTCACAAAATCCAGTTTTTTCCTTTCTTTCAGAAACAGTAAACTAGACAACTTTTTTGTAAGGATATAAAAAATGGACCATGAAATTCCCTACAAAGTCATATATTTCAAAAATTTTATTTTCAAAATTGACCGAGCATGCCTAGGCCCTTAGAGAAGAAGGTTGGATAATTTCCGGACAGTTCTTGTAAACGCGTTTCATTCCATGCCCCGGTTCGCTCGAAATGCAGTCGTACAGTTCCTTCATGAGGACGGCAGAATTGAGTCCCATACGGGTAACGGCATAATGGGTTCAACATAAATCTTATCTGCAATACAAATTCTATTCCGGTAAATTAATTGAGTTCACGATTGGCAACATTGACAAGGATTCAAACTACGGCGATGCGGTTCCCAGGAACCGAATGGTCGATGGAGTATGGAGAGGAGTGCTGGTGAGCGGGAGATGGGGATGAACCGGAAATGGACAGAAAGACCAAACAATTGCAAACTTCCCTCCGTAAATAACCGGAAGCTTGTCAGAAATATACCAACCGGTGAAACACTCGCAAAGCGACCACGCTTTTTGCGAATACGGAATTAACTCTCTACTCGCTGTCAATAACCAACCTGGCGCTTGCTTATATCTTAATTATAATTCCATGAAAATTTAATTTTATTCAAAACGCTTATCAGGACATGATATTCTGGTTTTATGGGTGTGTTCTCTCGCCTTGATGGAATAATTTGCTCAAAAGAAAGAACGAGAAAAAAGTCATGAACGTGGGTGTTAAACGTCGTTCATGTCTCGGTTGGTTGTTTTATGCATATACGTGAGTTGCCTTTGCAATTTGGGATTTTCATTTCCTGACTTGTTCTGATCCTTTTTTTTATTCTTTCTCGTAAAAGTTTCTTTTTTTGGCATTCAATATTTTTTTGGTATCTAGACAATTCTTGGCAAATCCACTGGCATGGGGTCGATACTCGACATGTCGTTTACTTTTCTTGTGGACTGTTGGTACAACTTCGTTTTACATACGGGAAGTCGGGAGCTGCTATATTGTACACTATACACTATATGCTATATAGTATACACTATACACTATGCAGAATACATTGTACAGTATGAGGTAGGGTCACATAGGTTTTGTTCCGATGCAATGTTCAGAGGTATTCCTTCGTAGGTAAAGTACAATCACAGGAGCAAAGATCATCATTTGTGTAAGCTTGATAGCCGGATGAAAAATGAGTACAGAAATATGTAAAGGTATTTGAGAAAAGGTAGTCGTAGTGATTCAATATGAATACATTTTTGCAGCAGAACAAAGCACAGGGCTTGGGGCCCTTCCAGGGCCTAGATATCCTCTAGGTTTTGATTGGGTAAGATTCAACCGGAAACAGAACTGATCAAAAGTGCGAGATTTTCGAACCAAATTTTACAATAGGTTTACAATTTTGAAGAATAAGATGAGGAAGAAGATAGCATGACATATAAATATATCAAAACTGTATGAAATATATGAAAATATAAATAAGGGATCATCCAGAAACTACGTTACTAACTTAACGCAGACATTACATAAAACCCGATTTTAATTTTATACTGTTGTTTTTTATGTTTATAGCGAATCAAGTTGCTAATATGCCTCTATTGTCTACGTGACCATGTGGTGAATTAGAAACTTCGTTAATAAATCAACAATTAAAATAAAAAAGTAATTTTCAGATAAGTGTTGAAAGGCCCCTATAAATAAATTTTTTGTGACAGTCCAGGTACTATTGCATTTTTAAGCTAAGAAAGGTACATTTTTAACGAAAAATAAAATAGTTAAATTTTTAAATAAAAAAATAATAATTTTAAGTCATAAAAAACTATTTTTTTACCAAAAACTTGAATTTTTAATTAAAAAGTATGTTTTTTTAACAAAAAGATTAATTTTTTAGCAAAAAGATGAATATTCAATAAAATAAAAAAATTATCAACCAAGAAGTCAAATTTTCAACTAAGAAATATTAATTTTTATTTTAAAATAATAATTTACTACCAAAAAAGACGAATTTTTAATTAAATTCTTAAATTCTCCACAAAGAGTTTAACAAATAAATTAAAAAATTAGTTTTTGAAATTTTAAGAAAGTAGTTCAACTTTAAAACCTAATTGTTAAATTTGTAACCAAATAGATGCGTTTTTAAACAAAACGAATAATTTTATATCTGAAGAAATACAGAATTTAAAATAAATCCAAGAATTTGAACCAAAAAGTTGAATTTTCAACTAAAGAAGATTAATTTTTAAACAAAAAGATTAATTTACTACCAAAAAATACGAATTTTTAATAATACTTAAGAATTCTGAACCAAATATTTTGATTTTAATTTTTTTATTAATTTTAATTTTTTAAATAAAAAGATGAACTTTTAATCAAAAAGCTTATTGTTCTACCAAAAAAGATGAATTTTCAATAACATTCTAGAATTCTCGACCAAAAACTGGAATATTCAACTAAAGCAGATTAATTTACTAGCAATAAAGACGAATTTTCAAAAAAATTAAAAAATTCTGGAACAAAATGTTTAATTTTCAAATAAAAAGGAAGAATTTTGGAACAAAAAGAATAATTTACTACCAAAAATGGCGAGTTTTTAATCAAATTCTAAAATTCTCCACAAAAAATTTAACTTAAACGAAATAAAAAAAATTAGTTTTTAAAATTTTAAGAAAGTAGTTCAACTTTAAAACCTAATTGCTAAATTTGTAACCAAATAGATGTATTTTTCAACAAAAATAATAATTTTATATTTAAAGAAATAAAATTGGCAAATCCTGAACCAAAAAGTTGAATTTTTAACTGAAAAAGATTAATTTAGTACCAATGAAGGCGAATTTTTAACAAAATTCCAAAATTTTGAACAAAAAAGGAATTTTTAAACAACAATAATAATTTACTACCAAAAAACACGAAATTTTAACAAATTTTAAGAATTCTAAAACAAAAAGTTGAATTTTTAACTAAAAAAGATGAATTTTGTTGACAAAAGATTAATTTACTACCAAACAAGATAAATTTAAACTAAAAACATACATTTTAAAAGAAAAAGATTAATTTTCTACCAAAAACATTAATTATCTAGAAACGTACTAAAAACGTTACTGTATGTACTTTTAGACAAATAAGGTACTATTGCATTTTTAAGCTAAGAAAGGTACATTTTTAACGAAAAATGGAATAGTTAAACTTTAAAATAGAAAAATAATAATTTTAAGTTATAAAAAAAACTAATTTTCTACCCAAAACTTGAATTTTCAACTAAAAAATAAGTTTTCTTAAACAAAAAGAGCAATTCATTAGCAAAAAGGTGAATATTCAATAAAATTCAAGAATTATTAACCAAAAAGTCGAATTTTCAACTAAGAAATATTAATTTGTATTTAAAAATAATAATTTACTACCAAGAAATACAATTATTTAATAAAATATATGAATTGCTGAGCAAAAAGTTGAATTTTCAATAAAAACATATAATTTTTAAATAAAAAGATTAATTTACTACCAAAAAAGACGAATTTTTAATCAAAATTCTATCAAAGTCTCCACAAAAATTTAACTTAAAAGAAATAAAAAAAATTAGTGTTAAAAATTTTAAGAAAGTAGTTTAACTTTAAAACCTAATTGTTAGTAACTAAATAGATGCATTTTTAAACAAAAAGAATGATTTTATATCTAAAGAAATACAAATTATAAAATAAATTCAAGAATCTGAACCAAAAAGTTGAATTTTCAACTAAGGAAGATTAATTTTTAAACAAAAAGAATAATTTACTACCCAAAAATACAATTTTTCAACAAAATACATGAATTGCAAAAACAAAAAGTTGACTTTTAACTGAAAAATGAATTTTTAAACACAAACATTAATTTACTATTAAAACAGACGAACTCTTAATAAAAATCACAAATTGTCAACCAAAAAGTTGAATTTTTAGCTAAAAATGATTTATTTACTAACAAAAAATACGAATTTCCAACAATACTAAAGGATTCAAAATCAAATAGTTCAATTTTGAATAAAAAATATGAATTTTTAACCAAAAACATTATTTTTCTTCCAAAAAAGACGAATTTTCAACAAAATTCAAAAATTCTGGAACAAAAAGTTTAATTTTGAAGTAAAAAAGAAGAATTTTGGTACAAAAAGAACAATTTACTACGAAAAAAGACGAATTTTTAATCAAATTCTAAAATTCTACACAAAGCGTTTAACTTAAACGAATTTAAATAATTAGTTTTTCAAATTTTGAGAAAGTAGTTCAACTTTAAAACCTTATTGTTAAATTTGTAACCAAATAGATTCATTTTTAAACAAAAATAATAATTTTATATCTACAGAAATACAAATTATAAAATAAATTCAAGAATCTGAACCAAAAAGTTGAATTTTCAACTAAGGAAGATTAATTTTTAAACAAAAAGAATAACTTACTACCAAAAAAATACAATTTTTAACAATACTTAAGAATTCTGAACCAAATAGTTGACTTTTTAAATAAAAAAATGAATTTTTAAGCAAAATTTTTTTTTTCTACCGAAAAGACGATTTTTCAATAAAATTCTAGAATTCTCGACCAAAAAGTGGAATCTTTAACTAAATAAGAGTAATTTACTACCAATCAGGACGAATTTTTAACAAAATTAAAAAATTTTAGAATAAAATGTTTAATTTTTAAAATACAAAAGATGAATTTTTAACCAAAAAGGTTATGAGTCTACCGAAAAAGATGAATTTTTAATAAAATTCTAGAATTCTCGACCAAAAACTGGAATCTTTAAGTAAAGAAGATTAATTTAAAAGCAATAAAGACGAATTTTCAACGAAATTCAAGAATTCTGGAACAAAATGTTTAATTTTCTAATAAAAAGGAGGAATTTCGTAACAAAAAGATTAATTTACTACGAAACAAGACGAATTTTTAATAAAATTTAAGAAGTATCAACCAAAATGTAAGGTTGAATTTTAATTAAAAACATAAATTTTTAAAGAAAAAGATTAATTTTCTATCAAAAACATTCATCATCTGGAAACGAATTAAAAACTTTACCGTATGTACATTTAGAAAAAATTTTCCTCTAAAATCTAAAAGGTTAATTTATTATGCGTGTCACTTTGTCTGGGAACCGAAACGCGTACCCTTTATCAACCTTTTTTAACGGAACGTTCATGTATTTTGTTAAACTTAGTTTATTTTGTAAGAAAATTAATCTTCTTCTTGGTTTAAATATATTTGGTTTAAAACTCGTTCTTTGTATAATTGAAAATTAATGCTTTTTTAATATAAATTTAATTATTCGACATTTGGCTTGAAAGTGATATTTTAGAATTGAAAATTAAACTACTTGGTTAAAAACTGATGTATTTTGTCCAAAGTAAATTATTTGGTACAAAATTAATGTCTAAAAGAGAAATTTTCTAAAAACGAGGAAAAGATGGTAATACAGAAAAGAGTGCGAAGTCTTTATTCAGATGTTTTACTTACAAAAATTACTTACACTAAACTCTCGTTTTCAGACCAGTGTCGGGGTTGCGTTCAAGTAGCTTTGGACTGAATTTGAGGGGATCGAAACGTGAAAAATCAGTGCCCACCAAACCGTTTCCAATTGGAATGCATGCTATTGCGCAATATACTTGACTGAGTACTCGCGCACTGCGGCCATTCAGAGAAAACTGTCAGAACCGCTCTCGCGTTGTTCCTATGAGAAACTGTGGGCGCCAGGAGTTCTAGGAAGGCTAAAAATGGGGGGACTGAAAGCGAGAGTATATAGCGAGAGTATAACCCATGTAACAAATTGACACAAAACGTGTTACCCACCACTCCCTTGAAAGTGTGACGTAGTTTTTGGACAGTTCTTTCAACATTTTTTATAACTTATACTTTTCTATAAGATATATAACATATTTATGAATAAACATTATTTCGATATAAAATTTATAAAACTCAGATAGATGTGCCTGATCTTTTAAATTGCAGATGATGAGTAAACTTATAATTAAACTTCGAATTCATCTATATCTTCTGACTCGGCAGAATATGCTCGTATGACACTAATCCCTAGAATCAATGTATACCAATCAGAAGAAGAAGACCCTTGACATTACTGATCTATATTATATATCTGACCCTAATAAAGCCTCCCTTATTCGTGGCATTAGCTCTAATTAAATCTCAAATTGCATAGGGCCGGTTCAGCAGTGTAGCCAGCCAGCTATCTGATATCAAAGAAAATCTTCGCGTTTGACACACGAACTAACCCGTTTAATTATCTTAACTTGACGTGTCTCGCGTGCCAAGTACTTCATTGAATATGACCATCGGGCAAATATTTTTATTAACATTTTCAAGATTATTTCAGCGACTGTCTAGTTTAGGGGCTGTCCATAAAATACGTTACCAATTTTTCATTCCCGCCCCCCCCCTCCCCGTCACCCTCATTAAGGGTAGTATGTTCTTCCTTATTCTACCCCCCAGAAAAGTAACTTACAAGGAAAGGTCCCGAGGTGTACCTCACCGATTTCTTTCATCTTGCGATATGTTGTAGTACTTCAAAAAATATTAGACACGTATTTTTTTAAACTGGTAATTCGTCGATTTGAGGGGTGAAAATCGCCCTAAAATTTCACCCCTAAAAGCAGTTTTTTTCAATATCTCATAAACTATTTAGAGTTTTTTAATAAAATTTATGTGAAAATCTTTCTTTTGAAAATGCGTCCCTATGATCACAGTTTTTGTGCAAAAGGGTTGCAATCCCTAATTTTTTAAGAGTGTTTTACCCCTAGACTTCTTTTATTATGCTGCGCTTATATAGCATGTTATTCATTGAATAACTTTCAAACATTATTATTATTATTATTACACCATTAGCCGTTTCCCTTTCGGGGTAGGCGTGACTCACTCGGTAGGGAGAGGAGTAGTGTGAGGAAGGGGTTATAAAATTTTTAGATTGATCTGGAATTCTCGTGTTATTTATTTAAATAACACGTTCACTCCGCAACACTACATTAATTATTATTATACATATATAACCTCTAATAATTATTATACATATATAACCTCAAAATTATTGTTCACAATCAGAAAGTTAAAACGAAAAATTCAAAAAAGAATTTAACTTGTAATTTTAATAATCCTTTAAATTCATAAATTAATTTTTTTATTCAAAAGCTTGATACTCCGAAAAATGGCCATAAATAATTATGCTAAAGTGCGATAAAATATGCTGATTGACATTCTTAATGCTCGATGTGTTATAGCAGAAAAAGTCAAAATGTATTTTCAAAATGAGTAGAAAGTTAGTGGTGCATTTATTGCTGACTTACCTTCTAATTATACTACATTTCTAAACTCTTACACACACTTTTATCTGAAAAATGATGTCAGACACTTTTCCGACAGCGTTATATTAATGAATGAAGATTTAAATCTTCACTTACGAAATAATATTATTAGA
>JAAAKG020162432.1:2926-29020 GCA_010014905.2 Druon quercuslanigerum
TTTTACATATAATATACCGTGTATATCAGTAATATTTTATATATAAAAGCGAGGGGTCGCATTAGGAAGTTTTCAACTCACTTCAACTATATTTACATTTTCATCGATTTCACAGATCAATCTTAGCACTCTATATAGCATTTATTGCGATCATTATAATATCATATCCTCGGGCACTGCGAAAACTAGGTGAGGTGATTCGAAACGCAAGATTATGCTATCTGAATACAACTAGATCTTTAGATAATAAAATATAAATCGATTGAATGCAATAAATTCTGATTTTTTATTTCCTGCCTTCATTTTAAATATTTCTCTACATCCTCACGATCACTATATTTAAATTTTAAGAGAGAATTACATTTTATTTCACAATTTCAAATTTTTTAAGAAGATTTCACCAACCCTTTGGGACAATAGTCAAATATCAAATATTGATAAACGCGGAATTAGATTTCAAAAAACTAAACCCCTTTTATATTGCACACTTTCCTCCTTTTTTAAAATTACTTTTCAATTAGTGGCCTGTCCCAAAGAGTTAATCTGACAATCAGTAATTTCAGAACCCTTCAGCCTCTTATTTACTAGGAAAGATCATTTTTGATTCTATATAATTGTGTATATAGTTTTTTAAAAGCATTTTAAACACTTTTTTCTTGAAATGAAGAGCCCCTTACGAGAAGATAAATTAAAGACAGTTCTATGGCTTAATCGTAGCAGAGCATATTTTTATGACTAAATTCTCGTTTTGGGATCAATAAGAATAAATTACAAATAATAGTGCTGATCACCTTTGTTAGAAACGCACCTTAAATTGCAGTCGTTGCTTTCATGAAAAGACACGAAGACTATTTATACACTAATAAATAAAACCGAAATATAATATTTATATTTATATATGGCTATCCTTAATTTGTCGTTAAAAAGTTTCTTTGGATTCAAATATAACATTCCAGAGAAGAAATTAATTTGCCCTCTGGTCTGCTTTCTATCTTCTTTCTCTCTTACACTCTTTCGCCTTTCTTCGATGAATAATTCTATGATTTATTAACTTCCTTGGCGAGACCTTGACTTAACAACCAGCTTTATGTCTTTGCTAATTCCTAATTTCTTTACGGACAACGTAGTAACCGTTCTAGAAAGAAGGATTTTATTCAAACAATTTTTCTTTCGCTTTTCTCTTTCTTCGTTAAAGTTTCATATTCTTATTTTTCTACACTATTCGTTGTTTTATGAAACTTTTGCGAAAAATCCATCGCATTTAACCTAATTTTTCACACGCCGATGCTTTATTTACATGTAAATTCTCACGCACAATTAAGTTTAACCTATTGCATCAGTAAAACCTGAGCCTTCAAAACTTGTTAGGGTTCATCAAAGTTGAAAAAAAATTTTATAATCTTTCTCTCTAACTTTTATATTAATATTTTTTTTGCTTGTTTCATACAGTTTGCAATGATCAATTTCGCAAGCTGCATGAAACTTTTTAGAATTTTTAAATAACAGAAAATTTAAAAATGAGTTCTGGACTTAAAAAATGCTTCGGTGAACCCTGTCGGCAAATGTGTAAAATTTCGAATTCTATCGAAATTATTGAAAATTCGTGATCGGAATTTTGACTTTTTAAACTACTTTCAGTAGTTAACGAAGCAAAGAGAGTCACCTAATAATACATATAGTAATATACATTTATGTAGTAAATACACCCAGACTGTCTATTTACATATAAGATCTAGATTTAAATTAAGTCATTGCTGTGTATTCTTCACTATTCTGTTTTTTTTTTTTTTCAAAAAAAGAATATCAGAGCCATTATTAAACTTAGACTACAACTTACAGACTTTCCACAGCTGAAAACTGTGTTTGAATTTAAATACGATCTCTAAGGCACGAGCGTGTACACAACGAGATTGAAGTAATTTTAAAAAAGCTAATATATTACATAATAAAGATTCAATCCTGAAAGAGCTGATAAGTTAAGGATTCAAAAAGGTGCTATTTTACAGTTTTAATCCTTAAGGGATAGTATGATACAGATTTAATTCTAAAGAACTGATACTTTACGATACAAATCCTGCAATTTTACAGAATGAACTGAAGAAATGAAGAATTTTTCACTCGTTGCCTTTGACACCCAAAAGTTTTGCGGCGTCATCAGGAGTTGCAAGAAGCATTTTGTCAACAATGCCTGGATCTTTGATTCCCAGTAAATTTGAAATCAAGTCATTGCCAGTTTCAGCGGCGTCAGGGTTGCTTTGCTGAGATAATTTCCCCGTTAAAGTTGTCAGTTTCTCGTAGGGGTTGAACCTCATCAGTCCACTAGGTGCAGCATCTCCGGTAGCTACAGTCGCTACTGTTGGCAAGGACATTCTTTCATGGCTCATTGAACTTCCTGAGGTCGCCGCAATTAGAGCTGGGGATTGCTGCTGACTTCTGGGAGTGATTGTAGAAGGGTGGTTTGGAGAAATATCCTCGTCACCGCTTCCAGGGCAGACTGTCGAGTCCGCTGCTTCGTGCTTCTTCCGGTGACGAAGCATACTATGTTTTAGGGTGAATCTCCGGTCGCAGATATCACACCAGAAGGGCTTTTCTCCTGTGTGGGTTCTTACGTGACGTCGGAGATCTTCGGCTGACCAAAATCGACGCATGCAGAATGCACAGACCACCTGGAAAGTAATTTGAGAGATTAGAAACATTCAAGTGTCTCTTGAAAAAGTAAAAACAAAAAAACAAGGAAATTATTTTGTTTATTTTTGGCATATAAAACTAAAAGCTTGTTTTAATATTTTAATTAGAAAAAAATTCTATTTTATTGTCTGCCTGTCACAAACCAAATTCTGAAATGATAAATACCTTTCTATCTTTGTAGTCAAGGGACCTGGGACCATCGCTAGAGTGTTGAGTCGGTGGAGGTTGTTCTTCAGCAGCATGAATCCCCATCTGCAAAGCACCCTTCGAAACCAGGATCTCATAGTCTCGCTCATGATTCATCTTGATATGATCCAAGCAGTCCTGGCGATCAGCGAAACCATTATCGCAATTCGGAATATGACACTTGAAGGGCGTGTCTGTTGGTCCAGGTGAAGCCCTTGGTGAAGTTCTACAGGACCTTAGATTCTCATTCATAGAAGAGGGAGTGTTTTGACACGACTTGGAAACCTCTACCCCAGCAGATGAATTTTCCATGTTCTCTGAACTCGAAGATCCACCGTCATCTCCACTCTGATCATTCTGTTTCTGGCAGTTGTCAGAATGTTGAAGATCACTAGAAGAAGTTTCAGACCTAGAATTCGTCTCCCTGGAGTGTTTTGTCGACCTGTGCTTCTTCAGATTTCCCAAGGTCGCGAAAGTGGAACTAGGACATTGATTGCACTTGTAGGGTCTCTCTGGAACGTTCCTCGTCGAGAAATTATTGTTATTCGTCACCCTCATGTCTTGACCATCAGGAGACGAAGAATTTCTGGTGTTTCTAGCATTTGCTCGCTGAAGAAGGCTCTTGTGTTTTCGGTTCAGGTGACGATCACAGTTAGACTTTGTCGTAAAATCCAACATGCAATGCTCACATCTGTAAGGCTTGACTCCAGTGTGCGTGAGAATGTGTCTCCTTAATGAAGAAATCCAGGGGAATGCTCGTTTACAGTATTTACACTCTACCCTGTTAGGTGCCATGGAGTAGGCAGAAGCCTTCTTTTTCTTTTTCTTCTTTTTCCTTTTGGAAGATGTCGAAATAGCAGAGTTCTCTGATTTCTCATCACTTCCCGAATGGTTTCCAGAGTGATCACTATTAGAATGAGCGGCACCATCTTCGTCACTTAAATACTGAGATTTGAATTGGTGGTAATTTTGAGAGGCGTTGTGAATTAGTTTTGGAACACTGGCTAGGTCCACAGCCTCGTCTTCATTTTTCACGGTTACTTCATTTGCTGAAGCTTCCAACTCAGTCGCATCATTAGAATTCGTCTCACTTTCGGAAGCACCTCTTTTTTCAGGATTGTCGTCATCAGAAGGAGCCTCTTTCTGTTCTGGTTCTTCACTTTTGAGATCCAAAGGGTGTTCAGGAGCATGCAGGTCATCTTCTTTTTGTTCTCTAACATCTGAATTGCTTTCGAGCTTCCCTCTTAACAAGCTCATCGTCTTTGTATGATCTCGAGGCTCTGCACCAGGTTCTTCATCGATGATCAATTCCTCATCAGTTTCATTTTCTTCTGGCCTGTTTCCCTTCAGTTGCTGAGCGAGAATTGCATACTTGACCTGATCAGAAATAGAATGTTTTCCATAATCAGACTGACCCTCTTTCTTCAATGGAACTTCATAGGGAGAGCTTCTGTTCAGGAAGGCCTGAGAAGCCTGGCCTACTTCTTGAAGTAGCCCTGACGGTCTAGCTTGTGGTCTGGCTGGAGGTCGACCTCTCGTCGAATGACCACCTCTAGGTCTTCGATGCCACAAGGCATTGTGCTGTTGTTTTATATGCCTCTCCATATTAGTCTTGAGTGTGAACTTTGCTGAACAATATTCACAGGTGAAAGGTCTCTCAGTTCGGTACCTCCTCTGCTTTTGCTTCCTCATGAGAACACCATTCTTAATTACCATTTTGACAGAATTCGGAGACGGGGATTCGCTTATTCTCTCTCTGGTTGAGATTACCTTGCTTGGGACTTTTGGCTGCATCAAGTTTGAATAGTTCATCTGTTCATCTAGTTGTTGGGAATTTCTTCCTGGAGGGTAGCTGGTATTAAATCCTGTATTTTCAAGTGGCTGCTCGACCAAAGTTCCGCCACTAGTTTGAAGCCCTCTCGCCAGTTCCTTCTGTAATCTTTCTTTCATCGCGTAACCTTGATCAAACAGTGGATTGAAGAAATAAGGTGCTATCAGTCCTGCACCAGCTGATCCTAAAGCCAAATTGTTGTAGATCATGTTCGCATGTGCGTTGGCGTATAAAGCTTCCAAGGAAGTTGGAGGGGAAACTTGACGAGATTTCAATAAAGCTCGTGTCAGCAAGAGAGGATTCGTAGCGTTGTAAAAGTCCTTTTGGTTTTCATTCTGTTCATCAGAATTTTCTTTTATTTCTGGTTTTTGTTTGGATTTTTTGCTCAGGTCAAGAACATCCATCGAGAGATCCAGGGGCCCATCGTCGCTTGAAGTCACGTTGGATGAATCATTTGTGACCTTCTTCAAGTTCATCGGACTAGCTTGTATTCTTTGGTGTATGTCCGGTTTGGTTTCATTGACTAGAGAGACGCTGTCCTCTGATGACCTTGACTCGAGATCTTCATCTATCCTAGAATTTTCAGACTTCATGATTAGATGTTGGGGAGAAGTTCTGTAGGTCAACTCGAGAGGTTGAACTGATTTTGGCCTCGGAAAAATCTCGGATTTCTCATAGTGGTTCATCTGAAGGTTGATCTGGTTCATTTGATTCAGCTGATTAATTTGGCTTATGTGGCTCAGTTGGTTAAGTTGGCTCAGCTGATTCATTTGGTTAAGCTGACTTATGGGACTCATTTCTTTAATGACCTTGCTTTCCTCCTTTATTCTTATGTCTGGTTGCATCATAACAGAGTAATGATTCTGGAGAAGCGGTTCTTCTTTGGGATAAACGAGAGCCTTTCTTACTTCATCTTTCACACTTCTCGATGATGTCCTGTCCAAACTTTCGTTCGTAGAGTCCTCAGTCGGGTGATAAATGATCATCTTCTGAACATCATTTTTGTCATGAATTCCATGTCGATTCCTGACGTGCCTCTCGCAGTTTGCCTTTGTCGTAAAGGCGTAGCCGCACTCAGCACACTCGAAGGGTCTATCACCATTGTGTGTTTTCAGATGCCTCGTAAGGGTTGTCTTGTCAGTGCTCGTATAAGGACAGATGTTACATGGATAAGGCATTCCAGGTCCAACACCCAAATGAGTTCTATTGTGGCCTTTTAAGGCTCTCAAGTTGGGAAAGATTTCCTTGCAAAGTTTACAAGGAAATTCGCCCTTGAGCTTCATTTTTCTGAACTCAGCTGCGAAAGCATCTTGTGTTTCTTCTTCGTGGTACTCTGAAGAAAGGGTTCCTGATGATCCAGAAGATCCAACATTTTGGTTGATTTTAGTGCTGCAATTGTCGGGAGTGCTTGCATCTGATCTGGAGAAATTGTGAAGGATCGGACTCGAGGTGAGGCTAATGATGCTCTGTATATCAGCGAGGTCTTTTCCTTCTTTAGCTTCTGTCATGGCTGCCTTGTTTTGTAGATTGAGTCCTGCAAAAAAATCATCCCTTCTGGATTGAACGTCGCTACCCTTCCATTGAATATTCGGAAGACCACAGTCCAGTTCATGGGACTCCAATGCTGACTTACAAGGAAAAGCTCGGAGACATTTTGAACACTGGAACTTCGCCATGTCCCCGGATGTTGGTCGATGGAGAAACTCTTCACATTTCGCTCTCGCGATGACAGGGTACTTCGTCGACGTGAAGTCGACGAATGTTAGGTCTCTAAACCCTTCAACCGAATGTCTCAACGTCCGCGTCACATTCCTAAGGGAATTTTCGTTAAAAGTGTTCTCTGATCGATGAAGATTTAGAACCCTGTGGTTTTTGAACGACAAATTGTCCGGTTCGCATTTCTCGAAATCAGAATGACAGTTATAGTTCTGGTTGTCTAAGTTTGTTTTAAATTTTTTCTGCAAGCTTAGATCCTCTGTGTAGTCGAGGGACTTCCTCTTCTTGATGAAAGTGGGAGACTCTAATTTGTCGATGAGGTCAGGCGAGTTCCGTTTGGCGATTTCGTTGTTGTTGTACTCCTCGAATTTTTTTGAGGGCGATTCTGAATCATTGCTGGCTTCAGAATCCGAACAGCTGTTTGGCGAGAGATTATTGTGAGCTGTTTTCGAGTGTCTCGTCATGTTTCCGTTGGTGGTAAAAGCCATGTCGCACTGTTTACATTTGAAGGGCCGCTCACCAGAATGCACGAGAACGTGACGGTCTAGGGAACTGGCCGAACTTAGTACTTTGTAACATACTCTGCAGCTGAATTCTTCGTCGATGCTGCAGTCGATACTTCTTGGCGAATTATGGTTTCGCAGATGGTTTGTTAAGTCCCGAACTGTTGGGAGGATTGAGGGGCACGCTGGACAGGGATGCGATTCTTCTGATTGGTCAATCTGAAAAAAAGTAAGTAGGTGTTTTTATGGAATAAAACAGCTTTAAATTTAAGAAATCAGTTTAATTTATATAAAGTGCGACTCTTTCTTATATTCAAGATCACCAACATTATCATATCTGCAGCTAATAAAATTCGTATTTCATAATTCGAGTAAAAACTTGGTCAGTGAGAAAAGAAGATTTGATATCAGAATTGTTATCTCCAAAGAAGCCGATTATTAATTGGTTTCTCTCTCGTTAGAATGTCATATATAGATTATTTATCATTGAATTTCAAGGTAAAGGAATCACTTGACACTTACCAATAGCGATGATGCAATCTCAGTTTGAGACTCACTGTTGTGCGTCTGAAAGTGTCCGATCTTTGGATTAACTGAAATTAGAAAAGAAAAGAGAAGTTAATTAGACTGTGGAATAAAAAATGAACAGAAAAGAAATAATACTAAAATAACAAACGAGTGAAACACGAAAGGAGAATTAAGTCATACTAAATAGTTGAATATGGACCACAGTCTCGTGGTTCCCAGTTTGACTCAACGGATGTATGTGGTCACATTTTCAACATATCACTGGTTTAAAAACAAAGAATATGGATGACATAATTTTGTCGAAAAAGAAAAATCCCGAAAGCATCACCGAAATATAAAATATGTGAAAAATTCAAATTTTTAACTGGAACAATTCAGAAATATAAAAATTTCCAAAATGATACAATTGCCGAAATTATTAGATTCAGATTTTCAAATTTTGTTAATCATATAACGTTGGCAATTTGAAATGCCTGAATTCCTCTAGTTTGATTAACTTTTACCTACTGTTTAAATATTTCAATATTGATAGTTTTATTTATTTTTTAGTAGTAATTTGAAATTCCGGAAATTTCCTGTTTCGCTAATTATGTTTTTGCTATTTTCAACATTCCAGATTTTTTTTTTTTTTTGGCAAAATTATTTCACCCTAAACAAACTCTGAAACAGTTTCCGTGGTATTAATGAATTATGAGCAGGCATAAGTATCTAATAGAAACATGTATTATTTCATACCAAGAGAGTTATACTCTGTATTAATTATAAAAATAATTACGAGCGCAATTATTAGAGTGGTATATAATTCCTTTATATAACCAACCATATGCCTATAGAAAATTACGCTTCCTTAACATTCTTGATACTTTCTCTCTTTATATTATCGCCAATTCCATACATTTCTGTAAATACTCGCTAAATGGTGCTGATAAAAAACACCCCATCAAATTTATTACAAAGATAGTCGTATCATAAAATCAGTTAATTGGTCATCTCTTATATTCACTGAGGGTAATCTTTGCTTCTATAAATTACCATTGCATCATGCATATAGATTGAAGATTAGTAGTGAATATTGCGGTGTTGAAAAGATAGGAAAATTAGCGATTTTCCTCTTATTAAGGAAACTGTAGAAAGCACCCTGATGAAACTATCGTTGCCACATAAAATCCAGAATCCCAGAAGAAATACATGGAATCAGTGGTTGTGAAATGATGCAATTGAATATGAGCTGGACACGGAGGAATGAGAGCGGATTCATGCCGAGAAACTTCGAACGATCGATCAGTGACGCTGATAACATTGAGCTATTTCAAACACTACAATTGGCTTTGTCCATCATATTAATCTTTTCAAATTGTTCTAAAAATAGTAGTATACAACTGTGTTACCAAATTCTGGAAATAATCTTACAAAGCTATTACGTCATATGGAAAAGCAAAATTTAGAAATCTGTCTTTGATCATAAAATGATGTTAAAATTAGATGATTGAACAAAAATGGTAATTGTCATCGAAACTTAAGTGACCTTCACACCGAGCTTCACTCAGATGCAAGGAATTGAATCATTGGGAACCAGCGAGATAATATGGCACACTTGAAGAGCACATTGGTCACTAACACTGTTTCATTATCTGAGGATGAAACGTGAGACCTTACACATATTATGTACACGATTATTGATCATGTGCGTCGAAGAGATACAGATTATTTGATTACAAGGAAAATTGATTTAGAAAACTCAAATATCGATAGAAGCTTCAATTCACCATGAAAATTGTCTAGATTGATCATTTTTATCGGTTATATGGTCCATATAAGAATTCTTTCCTGCAGTGATAAAATAATATATGAGACCCTCTATTGTTACGCCTGTGACTTTATCGGCGTTGATCGGTGATAAAGAGAAAAAAAGGGGACTATATAGTCACATCTTGGAAGCCTGAGTACGGGATAAGCTCCTACTAGCACATTATTGAGAATCTGACGTGTTGCGGAAGTCGACATATATAATTTACCGGAGATGGAGATCCGGGACAATAACATTTATCAACGACCTCGCGCTATGATCAGACCACAACGAAAAAAGGCGCATGTCCTCTCCGTCGATTCACGGATAAATCAAAAGGACCTTGCTTAGGAAAAATCAAGCCTGTAGGCCAATCACCTATACTGAAAATAATTAACAGGGCAGAAGTAATCAAATGCATGATTAGAATAATAAGTCATGCCTGAGTAGATGGCAATAATAATAGTAATTTTAATAATGGATAAAAACAGTAAGTGATGCTTGATTAGAGCATATATGAGGATAATGTTAAGGGATTGCCAGGGTAAATTCTTTTATGGATTCTGTTTTCTGAAAACCTATGCGATGATTTGGAGTGACAGGGGAATTCAGAGTTTATAACGAGTGACGAATATTGTACGCAGTTAAAGTCATTATCGATCCGTTTGCACATCAAGACAGAAGAAACATCTCCAAGCCATTATCATTCTTAGTATCATCGATTGATGTTTAGATTAACATTTGTGACATGCAATCTTTACAGTAGAAATTAAGGGAAAAGTGCTTTCATTTTTGATGTGCGACAAGCAATTTTTAGGTTTCTATTTCCAACACTTCTATTCTGCTATTTTTAGGATAAATTTTTGTCAGACCATCTTACAAGGTAATATATAGCTTCGAAAATAATTTCATAGCATGCTAATATATAGTGATCCATCTGAAAAATATCATTAAATTCTTCAAAAAATTTCTTTCGGAAATTTGAAAGTTGTGAGTAAATTTAAATGAACGATTGTTAGAATTAAAATCATTACATTGGAGACTATTTGACCTTATAAACAGTGTAAAATGCGGCCTTTCATAAAATTGTAGCAAAAAGAAAGAAGCACCTCTTCTTTACCTCGGTGTAAAAAAGAACATCAATTTTGTCGCAGAGCATTTTAATCTTTAATCCTAATGTACAAGGAAATGTAAAACGCATGGAAAGTGGTGCCATCTGTACACTTCATTTTGGTTGCAGAGGGTTCTGATGCGAGTTTTCGGATAATATGAACTCGGCGAATTGAAATTATCTTTCTTTTTAATATCGCGCTCAGGAAAATAGTTTCAATTCAATAATTCTTTATTTATATATGTTAGAAACTGAACAGTTCCACATTAAACAGATCAAAATTGTATACAATTACAAATTATAGAATTATAATACAATATCAGTTTTAAAACATTAAGAGATAAAAAATTTATGGGATTGAGAATGTTGTAAAAATAAGATTATTTTAAATTGAAACATTAAAAAAGGTTTTGTTTCAAAATAAAAATTGTAAAAGATTATCAAATTTTAAGTGAAAGTCACGGCTTAAAACTTAACATAAAAAATCATTATACGCAATGCTTTATTCATTTTTTGAAAGTGAATAATAATTAATTGAAAGTCTTTAAAGTATTAGATTGAAATTATTTTCAGAAGTGTCAAAAGTTCAATATTTATTAATTTCGGATTCAAAATCGAATAATTTCGTATTAAAATATATTTAAAATTGTTTGGTTTAAAATAACAGCTTATACATTAAAAGCGACTTAATTTAAACCATTTTTACTTTAAAAATGTTAAACATGTAATGAGAGTAATTAGGTATTCACTATCAATAGTGTCACATGATATTTATTAGAAATCAAATCGTGCTTTCCTTACACTGATGTTATAGCTATATATAATCGTGTTAAATGAAGTAAAAAAAACTTTCAACATAAATAAAAAAATTCGTGCGAAATGTTAAAAAAGATCGATTCACATTAATTCGTGCCCCATATTTTTCAGCTCTCTTTACTTGAATGTTCATAACTTTTCTTAAAATCGAAATAAATAAATGAAACTTGGCTAAGATGTAAGAGATAATACAAACAACGAAATCTACTTTTTTCAGAATTTTTTGAATATATTATCATTGAGTTTGAGCTCTTCAAAGTACACAGTTTTCGTGTTTTTCTACAGGGAGCCTTGTAAATTTGCATTTTACTTTTTCCCAAACATAACATAACATAATATAATATAATAATAATATTATGTCCTAGAACTTATACAAATTCCATTTATTTAAGTCTGTATCAAGAAAAGTCATAAGTATTCGAGTAAAGCGGTCTATAAATTACGTGTATTATTTTCCATTCAAAAGTTTAACAGCTTTTTTTTTTGGGGGGGGGGGGGCGATATGGCCAAAATAACGCAAACCCTCATACATAATGATGTGCAATTAAGCGCACTTTTGTAATAAAATATACACTTCAAAGGGTTACATGGGGTCGTAATATCAATGCAAATAAAGCATTCGGTTGATGAAGCCAACACGTGAGTTTTTAAACCATTACTATATAGGCAGCAGTATAAATATACACTTGGCTCTAAGTGATTTTATTCACGTTCGTAAATCATGCGTGCGCCTCAGTATACAAACGGGTTTGCGTGAACCTGTAACACTCCGGCATACAATGTGAATACGCGAACAAGTGGTTATAGTTATACATATACGTCAGGTGTCACAAATTTCTCTTCGGCACCATATAAATTCTAATCTTCCTCTTAATGTAAAACATATAATCATCACTCCCTTTTGTATCAAAATATAGACTATAGTCATTAAAACCTGTTTATCAAGCTTTACTTTAAAGACCGGATTTTCCGGACTTTAAACTCCGGAAGTTCGGATAATAGTAACTTTTACGAATGTTTAACATGGTATACTCAAATGTTCGTATTCATAAAAAACGAAAAGAATTCAGGCTATTTAAATCCCATTATAAAGATTCGCAAAAGTGACAGATGACTTCTCCGAATCGCAGATACGCTTTATATCATTTGCACGGCAACGTTGAGAATTAGAACTATACATGCATACTTCAGCCTGAATGCCAATTGTTTTTCTAATGTAAAATTTTTTGAAAAAATGTTTGGATTAAAAAGTGACACCTTGGGACGTATAGTGTTTAACCAAACCTTTTTCTACATATAACACTTGTAAAGTGAGCGCAAAAACAAAATTTCTTAAGATCACGCTTCCCACTCTGACGAGAATCGCAACAGTTGATCATATAAGGTTGTCATTCGGTTTAGCAAATACTGAAAGTTTCTTAAGTAGTGCCATAACCTTACATGTAAGATTGACAGGAACCTTGAATGTAGAAGTGTGCTTCCTTTCGTTGGAAGAGAAAAGCAATGGAACATTGGAGTTACGTAGGTATAGGATTCTAAGTGCAGAGGATATATATGTACATGGTGCAGCATTCCTTTCTAGAGATGTGCAACATCGTGAGATTTTCCGATGGTCTAGTATTTAGCTCTCTGTATAGACATCAGCCATAATTGTGCTAGTACCTCGGAGATGGAAGAAATATTCCATTCCTGGAAATCTCAGTCCATTGCCGCGCCTTAACGGAAGTCGGTTTCTTCTTTCTTTCAAATGAACGTTCTCAATTTTCTATAACTCTTCCTTGTGGTGAACAACCTAGCCCAGATAATTGCAATCCTGATCTTTTTGAGTAAAAAGTGATGGCGGATTGAAGGAAATAAAGATTTGGAAGAAGTTTAAGGAAAGTCTTGTACCTAAGTGAGAGAGTTCATAGAAAAGAAAGGACGAGAAGAAAATTTGTCAACAGATCTGCAGTATAACATGAGACTATTGATCGTAACCTGAAGGCAGATTTAAAGCCACCGCACCTGAAAACATTTTCATGGAAACTCACCGACAGACGGAAGCTTTAGAAAAATCCAGAAATGTCTTTAAAAACATAATTGATAAACAAATTGAAGAAGTTCTCCAAAATTGTATAGAAAAAAGCACCATCTTCTAGAAGATGGGAACTGATCATGCGCATCAGTTATGGTGGATGCTGTACTGTATCAATAGTGTAGGAGGCAAAGATGGGCGTGTCCCAGAGAAACTACTGGCTGGCATTCATCTGAAGAGCTTTTTATCTTGTTCTTCCGACCTTTTCCCTCTCGCTCTCTCCCCCTACATCGCAGCCAATCAGCTTCCGCTACCAATCACGCCTGCCCTGTAGTACTTCTCCTTTCTCCCTTGCCTCTCTTCTCACGCAACTATCCGACTCATTCTCTCTCTCCTTCTCTCCTACCTTGATGCCATCTCTCTTCCTCTTTTCTCTCACTTGCTCTCCCTCGCAAACCGGAACACCCACACGCCACGGGAGAAAAGCAAAGATGGCGGTTGGTTAGTGTGTTTCGAGAGCTGTAACCCTGACAACCTTGGACTTACCCACCCGTAACCTCCAACCCACCTTTCGACCAGAATGTGTCTATAGATAGAAAATAGAAATAAAGGCTATAAGCATCGTCAGGTACGTTGCGGACGATTCACCCAGCCAAAATCGCGCACCGGAGGGATTAGGGGAACAAAGAAGGACATGCAATTGCTTTCAGATCTTACATCTGGTAGCTAATATCCCAGATATTCATGAATAATTTTCTAGAGGAAGCAATAGTCTATTATCAACGCTATTCTGACCTTACATGACGACATTGCAAACACCATCTCTTATAAAAATATTTGGTTAAATAGGTTCTTTTCTACCTCGAGTTATAAACCGTACTCTTTTATCGAACAAGTTCGTCCATTGCTATTTAAATTCTACAGTTAGCCCTCTACACTAAGTGTATATCTTAATCCTTCGATCGCTCACTTAAGCGATCGATGTAAGTCAGGAGAAGGGCGATTAAATCTTTCTTCTAAGGAACAGTAAAGTCAGACAAAATTGAGGTCAAAATCTTCCGCAAACAAAAACCTGATCTAATGGTTTAATGATTCATTTCACCTACGTGGCTAAGATTCGATGCCACAGGATAGGCGCCAGTCTGAATACAGATGGGCTTAGATAGCCTCGAAGACATAGCACTGTGAAAAAGTTTTGCAGAATATATGTAGGGATACGTGGCCCAACCAAAAGGCTCCACATATATCTTCGCTGAAGTTATTATAGGATGGATATATCTCTAGCTTGCATATTATTAAACAGTAGCGAGGTCATGGAGGTTTATCCTTAACGACCTCTCTTCGCCACGAGCATTAATTCTTGTTTGGTTGCTTGCAGGAATGCAACTACAAACTTAATAGGTATCCCTAATTGCCAGGATATATTCATACAATAAAAAAATTTATAGATTTATAACGCTTCAATTGCTACTTCTTTTCAAAATTCATGGAGGGATGTAGTTTGCAGTTCGGTTAGTTCACAGTAATACAAGATGATGAATTTCTTTTTTGCATCAAATAAAGTAATTCACTTAATTTCAACCAGAAATGGAACTTAATTGCAGTGTATCCTATCTGATACACGAGTAATATGGTGATTAACTGACAGGTATGTTAAGTTTAGGATTATTTTCATTGGCGCGCTCTGAAATTCAATTTGTGCAGGCAGAAAGGCGTGTGCGAAATGCGATGCGGCAGGAAAGTCAACAATCATTCTGTCTTAAATTAACCTACAAAGTACATTTTACGTACATAAAGCAGTTGACTTTCAACCAAGCGCGATACTTAAAGTCATGTTATAATCATCAGTTGACTTTCAACTGGCGAATGATTCTTTTAGCTACACTTGAAAGTCAACCGCCTTTTTTTATTGAAATTCATCATCTTGTATTACTGTGTTGCTATGATATAATAAAGGGGCACAATATCTTCGATAAAAATGACACTGCAAAAAGATATTATATAAGTATAGATAACGAGAGTAATTTGAAAATCAGCGAAACGATTTCGTAAATGTTATACAAATAACTTTCGCTAATAAGTTGTTGTTTTTGAAAGTGTTTTAAAATTACTGTGCATTCAACAATCTTCTCCTCTGTGGAAAACTTATAATCATTGGAAGTGGTCTGTTAAAATTGGCAAGAATAACATGTTTCTTATTAGAAATACAAGGTAATGCAAGAGCAAATTCTAAAAAAAAATATTAATGATCTGTTCCGCAGATAAGAGTTGTATCTTTATTACAAGATGCATCAGCAATCTTTATGTCAAACTCTGTAAACAGTAAATTTTTTTATTGTTTTCCTTCTACGAAAACTTTCATACAGGTTGCATAGAAGATTTTAGGAAAATATGATTGCAAAATAAATGTATATATTAATGTTTTTTCTAAAGAACAGGTGTTTGGAAGGTGCAAAATGCAAATGGTTTGTTTAGGGTGAATCCAATCGAAGTACAAAGGAAGCAATGATTCGATTTGGCTTAGGGGATGACTTGGGGGCCTCTTCATGAAAAGGGAGCGGTTGGTTTAACGCCACGCCCTAATTCTAGCGCCACTTACCTTTCAGATTGTAGAGGAAAAATCACTCTCAAAAATGAAGGATTTTTGAATTATGTAAATATGTATTTATATTAGAATATACTTCAACATTAAAAACTGTATAAACTGCATGCAAAGAAATATTGATTCTAATTTGATTAAGGCTTAGCTGACAAACAAGTTTGCAACAATTGTTGGCACAGCTACAATATTTGTGTTGGTATATGCCATAATAAATGTTTATTTTTCACACAAAGAGTACTATCTTCAGGAGTAAACAATAGCTCATTAAAAAATGTGCTCTGGTCAATTAAAGGTATCTCGTTTGAAAAGAGAAGAATATTTCAAAGATATTTGTAATTTCCGATTATACGCGCGTGTTATATAGTTTTGTAAAAGAGATAGATGCATGCACGGGGTCATTGTTCTCTTGATGCAATGCAATCAAAAAATTCCTGCAGCACTCATCACTTCGCCAATCACACATTTGAAAATTAGTTTATGTTCTTTCCATTTTTAGTTCAGTCAAATATTTTTAAATGGATTGTAATGATCAAATGGACAAATCTCAGTGCTGATATAAAATTGTTTTTTTTTTTTTTTTAGTTAACTCAAAGCGAGATAGGGAGACAATTTTTAGAAAATATTTTGACACGAAGGCGATAATTTAATACAAAAGGTCCTTATCTAAGTGAACTCCAGCTACTGTTTGCTCTTCCGGAGACCAATTGTTAAGATGAGGACACGACACGTCATTTTGAACGATTCGTTCCGCCTCAAGCTATTCAAAAAAAAAACTCGGCAAGCTAAGATCATTGTTTTGAATGCTGAGAAGAGACTACTGAAGATTCTTAAACCAGAACGAAAACTTCCTTGAAAATATTTTCCTCTCGGAATTATCTTTAGCTGCTATTTCCTCTCTAAATCTCAATCGGAAATTTCTTCATTCGAAATTAGGCTTGGTTACATAATCATTCAACAATAATTTAATGCCAATCTTTGCTGATGTTTCGACTGCACCTGAAACTACATTGAAGTTTTTCGTCGAAGAAATTATAGGCCACGAGAAGTCATACAAGTAGAATCCAATTAAAGGACCATGAAATCGAACCAAAATTCCTGGACCTTGGATCTTATTTCAGATTTAAATTGTTCTTCACCTTTTAATCCACTATCTTAATTTTAACGAGACTTTAATAACGTGACTAATTTGACTACTTTCATTATATAATTTTTATAGGAATTCAATTTTTGAATTTCTTACAAGATTTGGGATGAAAGCATTCACGTGTACAGTTTTAATCTCGTATTGGCTATTGATTTTATCATTCTCGATTACAAAGCTCTTTTATCAGGGATTCGATATTCTTGTTCCTTCGAACGAAAGGGACTTGTTTTCGAGTTCTCATCATTCTGACGTATTTAGTTTCCACGGGAACCATGGTACTTACAAAAATAGAAAAGGAAGACAAGAAGACGAGTTTTAACTGTGGAAAAATGGTTTAAATCTTTTTTTTCCTGTAATTGAAGTAACTTGAGAAAGTATTTAAAATTACATGCAGCTTCTTTTACACTGTGTGCTATTAACAGCTGTATCATCACTCATCGGAGGAAAGCCTAGAGATAAGACGAAAGATGTTTTCTCAAGTCTTAAGTCAGATAAAAAAAGTGAAATTAAAATTAGAATTCTGACTGCCAGAGACATTTTTTATGAAAACAGCTCTACTTGAGATTAGAAATCGTTAGAAATATTTCAAGATTTTGTAAAAGAGAAGTTAAAATTGAAGATATACACGAGTTGGATAATAAATTGTACCTGAATCCAAAACGACCATGTTGACGCAGCATCATTGTCAACTTAATTTCTAATATAGCATTCTAAATACAAATTCCCATTAGAAAGGACTCTATAATTTGTTATTTCCCAGAATCAAAAATAAACCCCTCTGAAGACAGGAGATTCATAAAGCCATTGATAATCCGTAGAACTAAATCTGATAAGATGCTCTTATCAAATCCTTGAATTTCTTGCAATAAACTTCATCACTGCTCTGAAACCTCTGAACTTAAAAACAAAACAAACCTGTAGTGGATGCCGGTTCTCTCTTAATGACCTTAACGTCCATGAAGCTTGCGTGGATCCTTCGACATTAAAATCCCAGAAAAGTTGATTACACACACTCTTCACCAGTCTCAAAATCCGCGCAGAGCATATCAACTAGAAACCACCGTGAGATGCATGAACCAACACTTTTTTTCACGGTAAGTCTCTCCGCACAATCCGTCGGTAACCGGTTCAAACAAATCCGCTCCTGTTCAAAGTAGTCCTGTGGGTTCCCCTTATAATTTTTTGGTTAGGGATTCACTAGGGTTAGCACATCACACCATATCACACATCTTCCTTGGAGTGTTCCTCATCACTTTTGAATTTCGATTTTTAAGATTGTAACCGGAAGAACGAACGCAAGTCCGAACGAGCCGAGTTCCTGCCCACAAGTGACTTCCAATGCTTCTGACAATTTCTCTTAACCTGCGAGTCGGGTCTGATCATCTCCCCCACCTTAGCTCTCTCTCTTTGCTCCTCTCTCGATCTCCCCACTCACTTCTGTCTGGTTGCTCCTGCCGTCTGCTGTTCCACGGAGCAAGAGACCTGTGCACCTTCCCCTATCAGGCCGTGTGGCTACCTGTCTTCCCCTCCAGCACCCGCGCTAGCTGCTGGGAACCCCTTCTCTGGACTCTGGCCAGTACAGTGCTCAGTGAGCTGAGTTCTTCCCTTTTCTATCATGAGTGACTGATTGTGGGTGTCTCTCTCTTGCTCTCTTTTCATTTCTATTGTGCGTCTCTGTTAGCCAGGCTGAACTGAGCTAGACCGACGTGACAGGTCCTCGGGACCAACGCCACCCCTTACGACCTCTACCACCCGCATCACCACTGCCTCATAGGCACCACCGAAACGCCCCTCAACTATACCATCCGGACGTTCTACTTGCTATCGTTCGTTCACTCTTCCGTCTCTGCGCACCCGCGTTTTATCCTCGTGTCAAGGATCTAGGAAATCGATCTGTTTGTTGAGTTCTGCTTTTTAGATGAGTGAAAATAGAGTAGATCCAAATTCATGGTGATGGTTGGCAAAAATTAAACTAATTAGGAATCAATCAATTCTAAACAAATAATCTTCGAATTTGGAGGCTTCTTGGAAAGCAAAGCCCCTAATCCAGTTTTACTTGACATAGAGAAAACAAGTCAGAATCAACGCAGAATGTGACACCACACATGGAAAATATAAATGTGAACAATAATTCTTTGAAACACACCTCTTTCCCTTATTCCCCATTTGCCCCTTTCTTCAAGAATTCCTTTTTCTCTTGCTATCAGGAAACTTTTCCTTTTTCTCGTTTTTTTGCTTTAATGCGAACTGAATAAATAGAATCCAGTGAGAAATTTCCTACTATATTTTGGTGAAAAATCATTATTTTCAATTGTAAAATCTACTATTATATTTTTGGTTCAGGAGTAATCTTTTTTGGCTAAAAATTCTACAATAATTTGATTGAAGATTAAATTATTTTGGTGAAAATTCGTTTTCTAATAATTAAAAATTAAGTTTCTCACCTAAAAATTTAATTAATCTATTTTTTACTAAAAACTGCTCGGTTTTAGTTGAAAATTCGATCAATTAAATTTTTCATTGAAAAATAATCTTTTTTCGTTGAATATTCAACTATCTGCTTAATTATAAATTAAATTACTTGGTTGATAGTTGAACTAATTTTTTAATAATCGACTTTATTAGTTGAAGATCCATCTCTTTGCTCAAAAATTCAACTATAAGAAAATCCTATTTAAGTTGAATTGAACCGTTTTTTATTAAAACGAAAAATATTTTCTGGTTGAAATATATCAGACAAGATTCCGCTTTTGTGTTCAATTCCACTGGTTTTTATTTGAAATTAAATTTTTTAAATTCAACTACTCAATTTAAAAGTTAAACTTCTTTGTTACAAATGTACATTGATTAGTTAAAGTTTAATCTTTTTTATTTGAGAATTCGAGAATTTTTTTGAAAATTCATGCCTTTCGATTAAAAGTTTAACTGTTTGGTTTTAAATGCAACTATCTGGTTGCTAAGTTTGGTTTTGAATGCAACTATTACGTTGATAATTTTTGTTTTTAATTAATCTATTTGTTTGAAAATTCATCTTTGTAAGTTGAAAGTTCTACACTTTTCTGTCTCATTCAAACCTTTCCCTTTCTTTCTTCGGTTTACCTCTGGGTATGCTATCATTTCCTTCACTTCGATTTACTTATATGTTTCGTCATTCTTTTTACTTTAATTCTCTCAACACGCCCAAAATATCTCAACAAACTTCTTTCATTATTGTCAAACAGTGTCCTTTTTTGAAACAATATTTATTAATAACGCTATAGTAGTAATTATTTAGGTAAAGAATTAGATCGTCTCAAATTTATTTTTGTAATACAAAAATCCCATTTTGCTAACATTATCTGCTATCTTCTATTATCTTTTCTCTCGAAAGATTCTTACATCTAGAGTAGTGCAATATACTCGTTGACAGAATTGAGATTCCTATGTGTATTATTTTAAATGTATTGTCTATATAGCGCTGCTTTTTTGTTTTTCCTATTTTTACTAAAAAGGTACTTTGTATACCTGTGTCTAGTTTATTGGCTATCTAACCACCAATACTTTTCAACATTCCTTCTGTGTTTATCTTTTTTGTCCCGTTTTGGTAAAGACATTGAGAATCGCAAGGCTATATTCGTATTCTTAGAAACTATATCTGGTTCGCGCTCTATGTTTTTGTTAAAGGCATCTCTTTTAACATGGTAAATCGTCGGAATATGGTTTTTATCTTGAATGAGTCCTTAAAGACTTCACGTGATATTCTGCCTGTTTTTCTTGTGATTTCGAAATAAACATTATTAGGATAATATTGGCTAAAAGTTAGACTATATTTGTCTATTCTAGGAATGTTCGCTTTATCATAAAGTTTTTCATTACAGTAGGATCTTTTATATTGAGATTGTGATGTTTTGTGAACTTTTGCACATGCTCGTAGGCAGCTCCTTTCGAAAGATATTATTTTTCCATTCTGCTGGGGCTAACATTCAACCAGATCGGGCTGCTGTAAGTCATAATGGGTCTAATGAGTAGTAAGTAACAAATTGTTTTCACTTTCATGTTAAAATGTTTCGAATCAAAAAGCCCAGGTGAACTAAAGTAATGCTGCTATCCCTTTTTTAATTTAAATCTTTACATGTTCGTTGTATCCCAGTTTTTCTTCCGCATTTAACCCTATAGATATTTTACTATTCTAGTGTAAGGGACAACCTCTGTGATTTCTTTTGGCGATATTCTAAAATCCCTCATTTTTTACAGAAATGTTTGCGCATATGGTTAGTATTAGGCTTGAATAGTATCGTCGTCTCCTCTATAGTGTAGAGGAGACACTGTTTGACAAGAATTAAAGAAATGATGCGTGTCCACCCCATTAACTTTACTCTTATCCTTTTTTTGGTACATGTCCAGGTTTCGCTATCGTACAGCACAGTAGGTGCAAGACTACAAGTATAGAATTATATATCGCAATTTTATCTTTATTTGATATAGCTAGAAAATAATAAGCAAGATGTTGCTCTGTCGTGCTTATATTAGTATAAAAATGTTTTCTGTTTTTACTTTTTCGAAAAGTCTGTAATTTAGTTTATTTTCAGTTTTTGTTGCGGAAGGAAGAAGATTAACCAAAGGGTTATATTATTTCGAGTATTAAATTATCAATAATAAAAATCCAATATGATTTACAATATCTGCGCTTTAAGCTTGTCTTATATAGATTGTGGACCATAATACGGTTCGTATTCTCTGATGCATAGGAGCGTTTATGCTAATTCTGGGTGAAGATACCTATACCTGAGTAGCACCCAGTCTTCCTGCATTTTAATTGTTCCCCATATTACCCACCGACTAAGGATGTCGTTCAGAATGGTCCATCTATTCTAACTTTTCTACCTAGAGATGGTCAGACGCAAGAAATTCAAAGGGATGCATACGTGACTCTTTGTCCTTATCCCTAACTTTTGGACAAACGTGTTGACCGTCATTATAGAGATTGAAAAAATCACATGAAAAGGACAGTTGACTTTTAACGGCTAGAGTTACATATTCTCTCTACCTGGACGAATTTAGCACGACTCGCCACACTCGCCTCCAGATGCTCGTTTAGGATGCATTGGATAAACTTCATAAAAACGCATATCTGCGATAAAATTTGAAACTTCTTATGTCCATGCATTTTGAAGCATTAAGTACTAAAATTTGCATGATGAAAACCAGGGAAACTCCATGAAACTCATGTTTTTTAGAATTTATCTCGTCAAATAAAAAAATGTTGGAAAAGCTTTTGCATTTTCTGGAACGCTTTTTATATGCAGTTAATATCCCACAAGCGAAAAGTATAAATTCCTATAAGTTTAAAAAAAATGGATTTTCGAAAATCGCGTTTTGGTATCTAGAAAACAGGTCTAATGTCTAAACTTTTTAACTGCTTATGGCGTATTATGGAAAATCCGTCCTTTTTCTCACAACGGCTCATTTTACTCGCAGAACAGGCCAGTGAGACACACATTTTTAATCATTTTTTGCAAGCAACAATTGAATCTTCACGCAGAAAAAACAAACTTCACAATCTACATTTAAATCAGTGTAAATCCTTACTTATATGATGCAACTATAACCATTTTAGTGAGATTGCGTTATGAATTAGTGAAGATTGTCAATGACTCTTGGGGCCGTTTACCAACTATACGTTACCAAGTTTGGGCAGTTTTTGCCCAAAATATGAAAATAATTATGTGCCAAAAAAAGAATTTTTAACAAATTACATGAATTTTCAACTAAAAAGTTGAATGATCAACTCAAAAATTAGTTTTTAACCAAAATTGGAACAAATTCAATTATTAGTATTGTGTGTGACTCTTAAATCAGTTATTTTATTACTTTATACTATAAATGAAATAGTAAGATTTATGGCATACTAAATAAATGAGTAAGGATACTGTTCTAACCTTCTTAATATAGGACTGGATTACTAATTAAATAAGTAACAATGAATATCTAGAAATGAAACATAACTTTTTAATACTTTTAGTAAAACTTTAGTGAAATGTTTTGTCAATGTATATTTTAATTTTATATTGTTATATTAACCATGATTTTGTATGAACATTGAATGGCACAATATTAAATATTGAAACGGTACTTTCAAAACAAAAACTAGCAGTGCGTGTTTTTAAGTGTAATTTATTTATACTACAATATGTCCAAAAAAATAGAGGCACCTCGATTTTTGTTCAGATTTTCATGAAAATCTCAGCAGAAAAAAATTATGAAAATATGCACGTATTGTCATACGTGTGTTGCAGGTGAAGGTTTGGCAACACTGATACAGAGTTTCTAAATTCTCAGGTTATTGGCGATTACTTCCTGGCGAATGAAGGGTGAGAAAGTGCCATGATCATATGATAATTTCCGAATACTCAACTTTGAATGGCTCTAAATCATTGAAAATAAATTATGAAAATTATTTTTAAAAAATATATGGTTTCTTTGATCCTTTCTGTGCACAATGGTAAAATGTACAGCAAAAATAATTATTTGTTAATAAGTTGTTAACTAAAACGTCGTCTTCGGAACTAAGGAACGTATAGAGATGATTCTTGAGGCAAATTACTCATTTCTGGATTCTGGCAGTGTGTTGCACGTATTTTCAATGAGAAAAAAGTTGAAGTTGAATGTTTAACAAATTATTTTCTTCTTGGAAAAATACAAAATACTAAGATAATCGAGGGAACTACATTCTCAGCAGGGCACTTTGCTGAAGCTACTGCTACGCGTGCAATACGGCCTTCCAGGCCTGACGATCTAGCCTGGGCAAGCTTGAATGAAACGCCAAATCTGGCCAGAGCCGGTTCAATTGCCAGGTTAGATCGCCCATCTTGGCCTCAGTTTATTTTCAACTCTTTGCTATTCTTTATTTTAATATGCAAAACACAAATTTAAGAAAAAGTATTTTTTTTTTAATTTATTAACTTACAGAGGTTTCGAATGAACAAAGATTTTATTAAAATTTAATCAATTTTGATTAAAAGTGCTATAAACCTGGAAATGAGTATAAAAGAAGATACCGTAGGTTTTTTTCTGATGCCACTTTATCTTTTTTTATGTTTTATTACACTTATGCTATTTTTAATTTACGTCTGTCATATTTGTTTTAAAACTGAAAGTTTTAAACATCATTATATCAATAACAATATATTTATACTTTATAATTCAGCGAAAATTTTTTCTTAATTTGAGGTTAAAAGTCACGTGCAATCCTATTGTGAAAATATTATTTTTAATTGATATAAGTACTTACTTGGCATTTCCCCGCGTGTGTATGGGATACTTGGGGATTGCTCGAAGCCTCCGGACTCTTTAGAGTGCTTTTTATTTTAAGCATTTTTGTGAATTTATTTGCAATGATTGCCACTTGTAAAGCTTGATATTTGAAACTATCATGTAATGAGTAAACAAACAGAATAATACTAACGTCATCTGTCGTCAATTTTAAGAACTTTACTCTAGCCGGGCCCAAGCTCGAACCATTGCAAAATTCAAGCTAGGCCCAGCCTAGGGGCCCCGGGCCTGGCCCAAGTGTGGAACCAGGAACAAACTTGGCGGTTTCTGCACTGGTTGTCGCGTATACTCAGGCTGTTAAACACAGTCCCTAAGTTATGGAGCAAAAAAAAAGGAATACAGTTGCCTCGATAATCGTAAAGTCTTTTGTATTTTTCCAAGCAGCCAAAAATGTGTAATTTGCTTTAAGAAAGTTTTTCCATAGATTCGACAGGTTTACATCAAAACGTTCAGTAATTTTAACGTTTACAGTGGGCAAAGTTTAAATTAGGACAATGTATAGTCCCGAAAATTGAGGGAGTTAAAAAAGAAGATCTTATGAAAAATATTGGACTATAGTCATCATGAATTTCGGGACGACGAGACACTTCGTTACGTTTAGAAAAACTTAACTGGCAGTTATAATAGATTCGATCAATGTTTGCTCGTTATATTTGTAACGTAAGAAGTCCATCATCGATTTGATTGAACATTAGAAAATATCACTAATTCAGAGTTAGAGAGAGAGAGAGGGAGAGAGAGAGAGAGAGAGAGAGAGAGAGAGAGAGAGAGAGAGAGCGTTGAAAACATTTTCGCACATTCCATTATTATTTAAAATTCTTGATTATTGTACAAGTCCAAAATGACCTGAATATATAGATCGCTTTATCATGAAAACATATTTGGTTTTGTCAATGTTTGGGTTTTTGAATAGGTGATTTTACAGCATATTTATATCCTAATATCAAATGCACTTATACAATCCATTATTCTGTTTAGGATAGGTTTTTATAGAAACCGATAGTCTTCAATTTTTTTCCTTTAGATCATATTCTTCCTCAAAATGACTGCACATTTTTATTTTATTATACGCAGAAAAAACTAATTATATTGCTTTCAATATTCTCATTGTACAATATTAACTAATTATGATTCAATTTTGTTTCAATACATTTCAGCGTAGTTTCATTGCTTACACTGAAACTAAATGTTTTTCTCCATCTCTCTTAGGATCAAGTCCAGACAGGAAACTTGGTATTTCCTCGCAGTCATTTTCACGAATGACACGCCTGGACTCTGGATCCAGAGAGTTTGCAGATCTGAGAATCTTGAAGATTACATCAGCAGACATCTTTTTGTGGTGTCTTCATTCTATTTTACTACCATGCAAGGCCGTTCATTATCCATATATAAACTCATTGGCATTATTATTCCATGTTAGTAGGTTCAGCGACGACCTTAGTTTTCATGTTGGACTCTTGGTCGTACTTACACTTTCCTTAATCCTATTTGATACTGCACAAGCAGAAATAGGCGTGGTTAAATCCTTAACAGTTAGAAATTAACATTAATCCATTTTGAAGTTTGACTTTAGGGCTCAATAGAGTTTCACAACAGTTTGCGGACTGTTGGGTTCAGTATAAATAAAAGATTTTGCTAAGGTTGTTGTTACAAAATACTAATGCTCCATTCTTGTTCAATTAAACTATCTCAGAAAGTTTTTTTAATATTAGAAATCGTTTTAGAATGATATTCCTTGAAGAGATGCAACTTGTAACTATGGTAAACAAAGGGGATATGGACCCGTGTAGAAAATGCCCTAATATTCCCTACTTTAAACAGGGAACTGGTCGGGTGTTATAAAGGGTAACTTGACTAG
>JAAAKG020162443.1:0-29019 GCA_010014905.2 Druon quercuslanigerum
CCGAGTTTAAGCATTTCAGCGTTAATACTGTCTACCCCGGAAGCCTTACCATTTTTCAAGTTCTTGATTATATCCCTAACGTCTTTCTCAATTTACTATACTATACTATACTATACTATACCCCTTTACTATTTCTCATGTTGCCAAATTCTGTACTTTTATTTCCCTTCATTGCTTCATAAATTAGTTTCTCTTTTTCTTCTCTAATTTTATCTTTACTTTTTTTAATTGATTGCTTGAATATCCTCATTTTGTGTCTGTAATCATTTATACGTCTATTTCTTTCCTCATCGCTAAGACCTACCATGTTCAAAGTTTTCCTGTACACTTCTTTCTTTGTTTTTTGGACAGCGTCAATTTCATCATTCCACCGTGCATCAGCAGACATTCTTCCTACAACCGCGGTACCACACACTTTAATCACACATCTAACAATGATGTCCCGGAACATAGTCCATGCGCCTTCTATATCTTTATTTCGTATAAGCGACTCCCAAGCTACCTTACAAATGCCTTCGGGTATCTTATTTTGGAAATCTATTCGCACATCCGGCTTCTGTAGGTTTTCAATTTTGATTCGCGTTTGTTTTGTTTTCTTGGTTCTCTTTTTTCTCCATCCCGGAATGTTAATTTTGGAGATCAGAATGTGATCAGTATTGCATTCAGATTTCAGAACCTCTCATGCCCCTTGTATCTTTGACTAGCTCTCTTAGTCTTTCATCCGCAACAACAAAATCAATTATACTGTGGCTATTTCCTTTAGACCAGGTGTACTTGTGGATCATTTTATGCCTAAACCAAGTATTTGTAATAAACATAACACTTTCTAAGCATAAACTAACTAATTTATCTCCGTTGTAGTTTGTTCTTGAATACCCAAAATTACCTAGTACTCTTTCTGTATCCTGATTTTGGGTGCCCACACAACCATTCATATTTCCTAGCAGAATTATTCTTTCAGCGTGATCGCAAATATTTATCGTGTCATTTAAAGTGTCCCAAGAGGCGTCTTTTACTTCTATGCGGGATTACTATCAACTGGCGCGTAACATGCAATAATAAATAATCTTCTGATTCCTACTTTCATTATAGCCCACAGCTATCTTGGAAGATACGAAATCATGATCTCCGACATGCTGGTTCGTTCTTTCATTCAAAATCAGACCTACTCCTTGCCTACGATGTGTTTCACTATCTACTCCGGACCATATTTTAAACCCGCCCTTCAACAATCCGTTTTCTATGCCCCTACTTTCGCATCCCTTTTTCTTTGTTTCAGGCACACATAAAACATCTAGTTTCCTTACGTGCATATTTTCTCGTAATTCTTTTAACTTGAGATAATTCACCCCCTAGCATTCCAAACACCCAGTCTCCATTCGTCGTCTGAAACTTGGCCTTTACATTTTCCGTGTGGCATATTTATTCTGAGGCTATTTTATTGTTTGTATTATTTATTGTTTAGATTATACGCCCAACTACCACCTTTATGCAAAAAGTTTATTTTGCGAGTCGAAATCATGTCCACGTTAGGTAGTAATTCATCATATGGTGGAAACTGTAGTTATAACGTCTGTCTCACCAAACTTCAATTAATTAGGAAAAGTTGATGAAGGGGTGGTGGAACCGAGAGAGTCGTCTTGGGTTGATGTTTTTATACTGAGAAAATCACCAGTCTTCAGCAGCGTTGCATTAGATGGGAGTTTATGTGATCCCATCTTATAGTAGCTGGCCGTCCTCTGGGCACGAAACCAGTTACGTATATAATCCCACAACCTTAATAATTCTTTTAGACTTTGGAAGTGTATTCTATATTACTGAAATTTGATTAAATTTGAAAATTTGATTAAATTTAAATTTAAGAAAATTTTATGCATTTTTTAGGATATTTCAATTTTTAATGATATTTTGATAGTAATTGATAGTAAATGATCAAATTAACTTATCTTTGAGGCGAATGCTTGAAATAACAATTACATATTTATTTACTCAATACAGTTTGTACTTCAGACCAGAAAAAAAGAAGATCCTTTACTGTGGACGTCTAATTTACAAAATCACCAACTACAGACCTAAATCGTGAGAAGAATTTTAAGGGTATGACTTATAATTCGAATTTGGATTTTCGTTTCCTGATGAGGAGAGCGCTTGTTTCTCGAAACGTCGATGTTAAAGCATCGATCTTCTTAACACCATCGAGCTCTATTTTCCGATCTGAAGTATGTCATTGTTATCCCTTTAACACAGTTTTAGACTTTTTATAAAATAAAGCAAAAATTGAAGGTTTTCGCAAAACATGAAAATAAGACTCGGATTAAAAAAATAATAACTTTGTTTATAGTCCTATGAAGAGATTTTCTCGGTTCAATTGAACCGGTAGCAATTGTCTGGTGTCGCGTTTAATTGACGGGTATAAAATGTAGTAAGAGCATGCAATCGAGAGTAATTTGCTGTGCGGGCAGAACGGCATGATTCCTATAATTTCCACGAGCTCGTGTTTGACAAAATAACAAGTGGGTGGGTGTCGGTTTTCACACCCGTGGCTCCACGGGGCTCCACCGGGGAATGTAAAAAAGGGCCGAACACGAAACCGGTCCCGATGGATCTTCGTTACCCGATCTCGTCTCGCCTCTCTGAATAAGGACCCGGAGCATATATAATATATAGTAACGTCCAAAAATTTCTGAGTGCCCTGCTACCAAAGTTTCTCAACAATATTCAAGAGAAAAAATTATATTTAAATTATGAAAAATAATAATTATTAAAATTATTGCTAAACTAAAAAGGAGCCCTCATACTTTTGCCTTCGAACATTTAAGTTTAACACAGATTTCATTTTTAATAACTCCCACCCTCCGATAACTCTATGAGTTATAAATAATTAAAATCCACTTCAATTGTTTCATTAATTTTTCTCAACTTCAGTTACTCAAGTTTAATAATTCGATCACATTTAACCGTCAACTTCTATAAATATCAGTTTTAAGTATTATAGATCAAGTTACGAAGATTTGATAACTTAACTTGGAGTATAATCGAGTGATTATGCAAATTATAAGAGTTGATAAATATCGATATTTCAATCACAACTGATATCAACTGTGTCAACATTAAAAAAACTTGATAACTCTGTCATCAATGTTGAGTCTGATAAACTTGGATAAATCTATCGGCAATATTATAAAATATAACTAACTACATCACCACGCATAAATTACATAAACTTTTTTATGCAATTTTGAACCCTCCCCCATATCTTAAACCAATAAAATATAAATTTTAACAAAAAATGAAATGGTTTAATTTTTACTACAAAAATTTAAGTTTCAACATCAAAAAATTAATTTTATAAAAATAGATGAATTTTGTACTACATCGTTGAATTTCCTACAAAGCTGTTAACATTTTCAGCCAACCAGAGAAGTTTTCTATAAAAAAGTTGAATTTTCAACAAAAAGTTTATTTTCAACCAAACAATTAAATTGTCATTAAAAGCGTAACCAAAAAGTACCATTTTCAACATACTAGCATTTTTAACAAAATACATAAATTATCAACGAAACAGTTAAATTTTCAACCGAGAAGATTTCTCTTCTACTGAAGTAGATGGATCTATCAAGCTTTAAATAATTGATCAACTTTAAATAGTCATAATTGAGTTTGCAAAATTCCTTACAAACTTCAACAACTTTGAAAATTCCTGTAATAAAACAACTTACGACACACATGAGTAATAAATGTTTTTGAGAATTTGATCAAATTTCACAACTTAATCAATCGCGAGTTACGAAAAGAGTTTGCTAACTCATGAAATTCAAAAACTTAATCAACATAGGAAGGCAATTTTATCATTTCTATCTCTATAATTATCAACTAATATATGATTATTATTGTCCATTTCCGTCGTAGCTTTCTTTCTTTAAGATCAGATATTTTTTCGAAATTTTGCACAACATAAAAATGATTTTTTAATATTTCATCAATATTTTTTTACGGTGATATCGTGGAAGGCGTAATTGGAGATATTCCAATTAGACTGAAGGCGGAGCATCGTCTTAGTCACATAGGTGTTTTCTTTGATCTGGCGGCACTGGCCCCAATTCACACCTGAGTCTTCAGCGATAAAGTGCCTCTTAAGATATCCTTATCCCGTTTGGGTCCAACCAACAGGTAGCCAACGAACTTATTCATCCTTGCTATTATTATGCTTATTATTTCCAAAATTACATAACCACTTTTGATAAAGAAAAATTGTTAAAGTTGCGCATGATTCGTAGAAGCTGGAATAATTCTCCTTGCTAAGCCTATTTTATTATTTTTCTTAAATCCTTTAGCTTAAAAGCGTTTTGAGAACTGAATAGAATAGAGGGTCCCAAGTACCCAATTATGATTGATAATCCTCTTCGGGCTAGTCTCAATTGTCTGGTACCGGACGAATTGATTTGGCGGGGGTTCTTATCTTATAAAATCGCCAATCAAGTACAGGAAATGGTCCCAATTATAATCAAGACGATACAAATTATATTTCATAATCATTGGAAAGCATATGCAATATACATGCATAAGTAAAAAATACATTAATAAAACAAAAATTACCTTTAACTCTTAACCAAATCTTTTTTCGTTGAGATATTCTGCAGCTCTGACTGTATACGTTTGAACAATTTAGATTTAATTTTAAAGCCACTGAAAGCTGTGCCCGAAACCGGAATTAAATCTAAGTTTCAGTGTAATTATTAAAATATGATATCAGACCCAAAATATTTAATTGTCGAAACAGATTAATAGATTTTTCCTCAAGTATTTTTATTTATAGAACGTTGAATCTGATAAAACAGTGTGGGTGTACGGTGCCCGAATCGATAAAAATACTTTCGAAGCAATCCAGTAACCCACTGCTAGAATGTGACTAAAACTTTGATTTATTTGGGGCTCATGATAGTATTTTATGCTTTTAATTATCTTTTTTTTTCTAATTATACTTTATGAAGGTAGAAATTGGATTTTAGTTCTGGAAGTCCCGAAATGATTGATAGAGGCGGGGCCTTGGAAAATAGAAGAGAAGGGAACAAAAAATGGGTCTTTAAAAAACCAGTTTTGTTTGAAATTGGAAAGGGGGCTTTTAGACTTTTAGACTTTCAGAAGGGTATGTACGGTCCTGAGCGATCTTACGCCTGAATAGAAAGAGGGTGGCAAGGCAAGCATCTGACCCAAAGGCCCGACCGCTACGCCGTGTTAAGTCCCAGACATGGATTTGGCTCTTTTGTACCTCCAGCCGTCTGTGGTTCGTACTCCGGATGAAATATACTTCAACTTCTATTCTATACGAATGCTCCTCCAATAGATCGAGATTTCAACCCACGAAGCCCGTTTGCCATTGTGCTGCCTTCTTTCTTCGTTTTATTTCCTTTTTCTTCTCGGACAGCACGTACAAATCGGACCTCGGATTTCGAAACACGTTCAAAAGCTCCAGATGTATCATTATACTACTTGCCAATTTTACATTAAAAATCAACTTTACCTCGGACGAAAATGATAAAATTGCTTTTATAATACTGTATTCCAGAGTTGGGTAGTAACTTTTTACAAGTGACTAAGATACTAAACGTTATTTGTAACTTTTAGGATAACTTCGTTATGATTTTATCAGAACTTGGAACTTCAATTTTAGTTACTTTCAAGTTACTTTGTGTTTTTTCTATATCTCCTATTAGGAGAGGTTTATGGGTCAGATATGAGTAGAAAATAGGTATCTTTTTCTTTAGCTTAGTCTTCTTTGTTTGAATTCGACTATCATTGAATTCAAATTAAAATCTTTCTTGGTTGAAATAATATCAAATATTAAATTTTTTGTTGATAACTTTAGTCAAAAAATGTATGTAAAAGATTCATCTATTTTGTTGAAAAGTTGTATTTTCTGGTTTAAATTTCAAATATTCGATTGCATGTTGAATTGCTTTGTTAATAAATCAGTTGCTTGGTTGAAGTTTTAAGTTGTTTTTGTTTGTTAAAAAATGCACTATTTTGTTTCAAATTCGTTTTTTTTTTCTTGGGAAAAAAATTAAAATATATAATATATGTTTAATATATAATTGTTGCCAATTATTTAATTTATATTGCCAATGTTTTTAATTAATCATGTTGGCAATGTTTTCTGCATGAACTTTTGTCGAGCAATAGAATATATAAAATTTTGTAGAAATTGTTGATGTAAGTTGTTGGCTTTAGGGTCAGGAGAATTGAAACTAATTAAGTTGTTTAAAACGTTTCGGCACACAATGGTGGCCCTCATCAGTGAGTTTTATTAAATCTTATTGAAATTTATAACAATTACTTGGCATATTGACGTGTTTTTGGTTTGTTTTTTTCCTACTCAAGATAGACTAGAAAGATTTGAACGTCCATGTTAACTAAAAACTGAGTGATCACTCAGTTTTTAGTTAGCATAAAATTTACATTTGTTCTTATAGTTAGTTTATTAAATGAAAAAATAGCGAATAAAGGCAAAATATTTTCCTAAAACACCATTGCCAATATAATATGAAAAATAATATGAGAAAAACGATTTCCTTTCGCTTAAAACCACCTAAAATGTGCATTTATTTATAAAATAAACAATATATTAATTCATGGCAACAGTTTTGTCGGAAAACAGCATTGGCACTATAATTTCAGCAAGGACAGAAGAAAAACGATTCCTTTTTCGCTTAAAAACGCCTAAAACGTTAATTTGTTTATATAATTTGTTTATAAAATAAAAAATATTAATTCACAGCCATTGTTTTTTAAATCAATGGCAATATAAGTTCAATAAGGTCAAAATTTTCGCCTAAAAATCGCCTAAAATGTGCAATTGTTTATAAAAGTTGTTTATAAAATAAACAAATATTAATGAGTAGAAATTTTTTTTCAGAAAACATCATGGACAATATGATTTGAGCACGGTCAGAAGAAAAAACGATTTCCTTTTGCTTAAAAACGCCTAAAATGTGTATTTGTTCATATAGTTTGTTTATAAAATAAACAAATATTAATGAACAGAAAAATATTTTGAAAATCAATGGCAATATAAGCTCAATAAGGTCAGAAGAAATAACAATTTCTTTTTCCTTAAAAACGCATGAAATGTGCATTTGTTTATATCATTTGTTTATAAAATAAACAAATATTAATGAGCAAAATTTTTGGATGCAGTTCCGAATAGCTGAATTCTCCGATTTCATTTAAACTCCGCATACTTATGTAGTTTGATGCGCTGATTACGAATTTAACAGTGAAAATTGGCGACTAGGCCATCTTCATGGTGAAACCATGAAACCCCCATAAAAGTCATAGTTGCGTTTATCTAAGTCAATATGCAAAATTTATCAAAATGTTCTTTACAAAAGTTTTAGCTTCGATTGCGGTACATGTTTTTGGTTTTTAATATTTTTTTCTGCGAGTGATAGTTTTCGAGAAAATGAATGATATATCGATTTTCTTGTAAAAAAAAACCATAAACATCATGGATTTTTGAGTTTATCTCAGCCAATACGCAAAATTCTGCAGAATTTTTCAGACAAAAGTTGTAGATCTCATTGATATACAAAGTTTGTTTTTAAAGCATTTTTTCCCACGAGTAATAGTTTCCGAGACAATTAGTGATATATCTAACGATCAACTATTTCGGTACTGTGCATTACCTTGGCAATGCTTGGAAATAGGCCCTGAGTGACGACAAGAGTAATTAGGCACCTCTGTGACTGAAATAATGCTGGTCAAATCCCTACCATTTCCCCCTACCCATTTCCAGTTTCTCTCGGGGAGCGTAAAGGCAACCCTGTGACTGGCTACAGAAATAATGTTGGTCAAACCTCAAAATATTTAACAATATTGAGCGTAATGGCTTAGATGAACCCAAAAAGCCTTGATTTCTATGGGGGTTTTTTTTTATGTAAATCGATTATCACTAATTTTCGCGAAAATTATCACTCTCACAAAAGAATGTATGTTACAAAAAAAGATGTATTTTTATGAGATCTATAACTGTTTTTTTTTAAGATGTTGCAAAAAAAACCATGATTTTTTCATGATTTTACCATGAACATCGCCTGGACGCCAATTTTAACTATCATATTCGTAATCAGCCCGACAAAATACATAAGTATTGAAAGTTTTAAGAAATTCGTACAATTCAGCTAATCGGAACTTTATCCCCTAAAGTGTGCATTTGTTTCTATACTTTGTTTATACACTAAACAAATATTAATTCGTGGCAAATTTTGTTCAGAAAACATTATTGGCAATATGATATCAGCGAGGTCAGAAGAAAAAACGATTTGTTTCTGCCCATAAATGTCTGCGAAGTAATTTTTTGTATAATTTGTTTATAGTATTAATAACATTCAATCTTACATTTTCATGGCCACGTATCATCCTAACGATGAAAGCTAGCAATTTTAGGACAGAAATATACTTTGAAGAATACCCCATAATGTCGATTATTTATTAATACAATTTGTTTATAATGATTAACTTTACACTTTTTTCACTGCTTGCATTAACATAAAAATGAAATAAAGAAACAAAAATCTACTACCACCATTTTCTGAAAAATTTAGTCTTGAACTTTGCAACAACAAAGAATCTAAAATCGGTGCATAACTGAAATCTAAATGTCATTCAGAAAATCAGAACCTCATTTTTTGATTTCGTTCCATTACCTTTACCTACTTAAACATTGTTTTTTCTTTCTAAACTTCGATTGCAAATTCTTGATTTGAAGGAAACTAAAGAATATCTGAAATTATATTATGATTGGATAGAAATTATTTTGTTTAACTGGCAGTAACGAAATGGAGCGAAAGTTCCATTATTATGCTAAAAATGTAATCTAAGGCTTCATAATCTTGGCGCTTGTATTATGTGAAAAATATTTTAATTGATTCAAGTAGGAAATTTAGCACCAAAAAACATACGTTTGCCATTAGATTGGGTGTATTTTATTTTTGAAATGCCCAAAAACTGCGTGAAATGTTTTACTTATTTTTTTTAACGCCGAGAAACACCGATTTTTTAGAATGTTAGATTAGCCTAATAAATATTGTTGGTTATTTATTTAGGTACGACAAAAGTGACATATAGGTTCTACAATTTGTGAGTTCAAATTGGACTTGCTTTCTAAAAACTCATCGTTGTTGTTGGGCCATTCGTCTTCTTATTAATTGATAAAAATAAATAAAACTGACCCAATATAATAACCAGGTATGTTCTCTGACTTAAAATTTTCTTTTTGAATCAATGAAGACACTTGCAACCTAATTGAACAACGTTATTTCGAAGTCAGGCAAAAATTGTATTATTTGAGCTTTATTTAAAATTTGCATTTCCTTCTGCATATGGTTAAATCCTCTAATGAACTATATAAAGAACAATTATATCGTATTTATAAATAAATAACAGTAAATTGTCAGAATTATTAGGCCTAATTCCTTGTTTTATTTGTTAATAAATGAAATATAAAAAAAACCCTAGGCAATGTGGGTGTGTTTTTCAAACGTAAATTTTTCTACCCGACTTGGCAAAAAACCTCCAAACAAAATTGGACCAGTAAGAATTAACATTTTAACGTTTCAAATTATTACAAGATTGCAGTAACTGCAAAAATAGGAATGAATAGATTATTTACACCTTATTTACGTTTTCATTTTTATACATTAATCAGGGAATTTCAGTTCCCTTTCATGCATGATAAGAAACTGTTTCAAAATTGTGTGCCTTATTTCTTTATTAATTATTTTTTTATGTAAGCTCTCTAAATGGTTTGAAATACAGTGAATACAATACAATACATCATTCAAATGATAAAAGTAAATTAATCAACGGTTGAAGCTGGTTGATTATCGATTCATCGTGATCTCAGACATTATAAGCACGGCCGGGCGCGGTTATCGCTGGGTTGGGTACTCGTTGCTATCGAATTTCTGCTTCCAAAATCAACTGCCGCTAACTTGCGCTTAGGAGTTTTGATTTTCTGCAGTTTTCACGTTTTTGAGGAAATGCGATGTTGAGGAAAATGCGACCGCTTTTAACATAAATTCTGGCTATTAAGGGTAGGGGATTTTAGAGATAAATAAAACACAGGATTGAGTACTGCCAGAAATGGTTTTAAGTCCTTTATTATCAGATTAAAGATAACTTGGGGACAGGCTTTTGTTGTTGCATTCGATTTTGGACATAATAAGAAAGAAAAATGTTTCGTAAGGCCCAAAAATTCGGGACGGACGTATAGAGAAACTGAGAGTACACTAGTACTTTCGCCATACTCGTATCTTGTACTCCGCCCACCTGTATTAGGTTCGCTTGTATGTTTTCAGCCCCCTCGGTTTATTCTCTCTCTTTTTTATTTTATTTTTTGCTTTGATCGCATGGAAGTGACGCCCGGCGAGCAATCGCACGCGTATAACCTAACGAGCGCCGCTGCGGGTTCGTAGAAAGGCCGGGTCCTCGTCAGATTTAATCCCGAAATCCGGTTCGAAGACTCGTATTCCGCGCTATTGTCGCGCCTCCTCGGCGTCGAATAAAACGACTTTAGACCTGGGGCCTGCTTTAAGAATGGGCCTGGAGGGGCAAAGAAAAAAGTTCTTCAAACGCCAAGGGCATTGAATTTCATATTTTTATCTAAGTCCGTTTTAATCAGATTGGATTTTAAATTAGAATTTTGATTGGGATGCATAAATTCGAATAGGGCCCATCGATTAACGAGGTTTTAATGAAATCGCACTGGTTACAGAACCTTTGCAATCGAGGGAGAATTCGCTTGCGTAACAACACGCTATAACGTGTAATAATACGTATTAACGCAATGAATACACGTAATAATGTGCAATAATGCTTCATTTTTGGGTGATAGCGAGTAGAATTTTCTTTTACGCTGTACTTTTGTTGTACTTTTTCACACTTACAGTATCTTCTTCAAAAGATATTATTAAAACTACCCTGAATGAATTTAATTATTATTTGAAAAATGTAAAAAACATCAGAGTTTAATATATTTCTAATAAAAAAACATTCCGTGAGTGACAAAACGAAATCAGAAATAATAATAGAGTCCATTTATTTAGAAACAAGCACTTGGAAAAAAATTTACCTCTTTTTTTTAATATTTACCAAAATCTTTAAATAAGCACCCCTTTATAAACTTTATGTCTCTCTTTCTAAATGATTCGAGTAAAAGCTGTTTATTTCTGATACTGCAACTTTTAACGATTTCAAGTTGTACCTAAATAATTCAAAATGTTTTAATCAAAAATTATCAAACACTTTCAATTCAAAACTCTTGCATATTAAAAAAGCCTTAAATTTTAAGTTATTCAAGTTTAAATATTAATTAATAAATAATAATAGTTTAAAATTCAAGTTTAAATATTTTTTAAATTGCAATTAGCTCTTTGAAGAACGTCGTAACATAAAAAGTAACACCTTTCTATTTACAGTGTCTGGTGCATACATTTTTTACTTTTTGATCGGATATGAAAAAATATTTATCACTTTCCTCACTAAATTTTCGATTTTGTAAGCTGTTTTGTAGGCTTAACAGTTTTTATTCTTACGAAATAAAAACATCGAAAAAATCAGAATATATATAAGTTTACTTTACTGTACTTCTTTCTACAAGAAAGTCATGACAAGAAAGTCAAGAAAGTTCAAAGTTTTAAATTGTTCAATTCATAATAAAAACGCTATATAAGTTTGAAATTAGTCTTCTTTTCCATGTATTTGTACCTACAATTATTCAGTTTTGAAGGTCATATATTACCTTTATGAAAAATAAGTATTAAAAACGCTTTTAATTAAAAATATATTTGAAAGAAAAGAAAACTAAAAGCAGTGATCAATTTTCAAAAGAAGTAAGTAAAGTAAGAAAGTGACTCATTGGTTGGTAATGAGCATTGACCCCCGATAAATTTTCCATTTTTCATATTTAAATTTAAACATCTAGAAAAGTGAAGCAGGAAAGTATTCCCAATTTTTGCGGATTTAATTCATTGATTTTCTGAGAAATAATTTCTATTTAATTGGCCAATATTTTTAAGTGAATAAAATGCACTAGGAAAACAATCGCCAAAGCCCAGGAAGAAAAATTGGATATACAGCGAATTTACACATTTTTGATTTTCATATTTAATGAGATTATTTATGATATTTTTATCATTTGTATTTTACATATTTTTCTGAGCATATGTGAACTCTTTTATTACAGAAATACACTAGAAAAAAAAGTCGATAACATCTAGATCTAGGAACTAGGAGTCGAAATTACAATGACAGAAAATGACAAAAATTTTGATTTTAGTATGCAATAGAATTATTGATGATTTTTTTTACTATTCTATTTCCATCCTTAAAAATTTCTCAATAACTTAAACAAATTATAAAACCACACGTAAGAAAATAATTCTATCAAATGCAAAACAAATTCCAAATTTTGAAAATTTGCTGGGCTTCTTATTTTGAGTTCTGGATCTTTTTGACTTTTTTAGTTTATTTTTGTGCTAATAATCCCCAAGCAAATTCAGAAAAATGTTTAAACCACACGTTGTAAAGATAATCATTCAATGCCAAAATAAAAATTTCAATTTCGCTGTATTTCAGATTTTGATTCCTGCGTTAGTAAACGCTGAAATAAATTTTTTTTAAACAAATAAATGAAGAAAACATTGAAATATTAAATATTAAAAATGGAATATTTTAGGCTGAATAATATTTTCGATTTAATAAAAGCTTTTAATTATGAAAATATTATTTTCCGGGGTTTACATTTGTTTAACTAATAAAACTGTCCAATTGAAACAATTTAATTTTTAACGTCAAAAACTGAAAATTCTAAAATTGTGAACTGATTCCGAATCGTCTTGTGAATTCAATTATTATTCACTTTTTAAATCTCAAAGTACAGTATAATTTTTAAAATGATCAATTAATTATTTATATTAACAGCTGATCAGCTGAAAATGGTTTTATCCAAAATCTTTGATTTCAAACGCTTATAATTTTTACTTGTTTGAGCCTTTAAAACTGAATTTTAAACATCTTTAAATAAAAATGTGCGCTTTAAAATTCTAAAAATAGAAAATTTCTAGAGTGAAAGATTTTCGAATTATGCATTATAATTTGAATGATATCATAATTGAAAAACGTAAAAATTTAACTAATTATTTCAAAGAACGATTGAAAACAAGGTTAGACAGATTTTTTTCTTCTAAATAATTGTAAAATTCCCGGCCAAAAATAAATTCACTGTCATTTCCCGGGTTTTCCCGGTTCAGCGGCCATCCTGTTCTAAGAACTGGATACTCGTAAAGAAATTCTTCTAATATATTTTTGGACAAACATTAAAATAAAGACTATGCAAAGTAAGATTACGGCCGGACTACAGTTGACGCGCCAAGGCTAATTGCCGTCATTAGTTGTACAACTTGAGTGGGTGTTTCTGTTAAGATGCTTACATCTCGCACTGATTCAAGATACGCCACAGAAATCCTAGTGACTTGAAGTCAGTCAGCCGGCAGCTTTTCGCTCGGCGACGCATTTAATTATTCGCCATTACGGTAATTATTACGCTCTTTACCTTATTCCTTACTCTTCGCCTTGAGTAAGCACGTTTTATAGTTTATGGGCTCCCCCGAGGTCTCCAATGACTTTCCATATTCCAAGAAGTTACCCTTACTTCATAAGTGGAAAATTGCTCTAACCTAACCTGTGGTGACAATCACTCAAGGCTTTTATTGGAAAACTTCAACTTACACAAAAACATCCACATTCTTTGAACCCAAAAATGATTTTAATGACAAAGAGAGAACAGATGATCGCTCCCATATTTTAGATCCAAAGCTAATTTATTTTACGTTGGCTATTGGTATAATGATTAAAACAGAACTTAAAGAATAAATCTTTGATTTTGTACCAAAAATAGTATATAACTTCACAAATTCTATCCTGAGATAATATACCAATCTGTCATTAAACTGATACAAAACTATATCAAGGACAGAAAATTCGTGGCCTCAGCGAATGGAGTTAGGTCTAAAGAACAAGATACCGAGGCAGGAGTACCCCAAGGTTCAATACTGGGTCCAGTTCTATTCATATTTTATATAAATGATGTACCGCGAATGATAGGAGTGTTGCTTTCATTATTTGCCGATGATACGGCTGCGTATGCATCTATGAGAAAAAGACTTGCTGTAGTTGACTGCAGAAATATGCGACCATTGTTGCGGAATTTTTCGATAAATGGAAGCTTAAAATTAATGTTGATAAGACTGATTTGATAGTTTTTACACATAAAGATAAGAGAGAAATAATACCTGAATTCATAATGTGTGATAAAATTATAGAACCAAAGTTACAAGTGTTATACCTTGGTTTAATATTGCAATATAGAATGAACTTTACTGCACATGTTAAAGCGATTAAAACTAAAGTGACAAAAATGATAGGTATTTTATATTGTCTAATAAGTAGGAGAAGTAAGCTTAGTATTAAAAATAAAACTATCCTGTACAATGTTATTAGTAAAGCACTAATGCTCTACGCGGCACCAGTTTGGAGTGTAGCACAAGCAAAAGCAATATACTTAGGATTCACAGAACTCAAAACAGATGCATTAGAATGATAACTAATGCAAAACAGAGAGAGAAACGCAGATCTTCATAGAAAATTAAACTTACCTGATATAGAAACAGAAATATACAATAGGACAAAAAACTTCTACGAAAATCAAATAAATCATGTACCTGATATGCAGGAGGCGAAACTACTTAAAAAGGACGATGCACCGTTCAAAATGAAGTATAAAATGTTATATCCTATATTAATGGATAGTTATAACACACCCCACTTCAGCCATATAGTTTGTAATTTCTAGTCCTTAGGCTCAAAACATAAATTTAGTGGGTTTTTGTAACAATATTTCTTTTTACCCAAACAGTATTATGATTCACGAAAGCGTAACTAACTGTAGGAGCATAAAACAAGCAATAATATAAACAAATAGGCCGCGTTCGAAACAGCGAACTAGATACCTCGTATGTATATTATAAACAAACCATTTTTTTTATACATGCATAATTATTGTAAAACTTAAAAAATTTATGATCAATAAAGAAATTTTAAAAGCAAAAACCTGAGATAATATTATACCTTCGTTTTGTTCTAGATCATTATTTTTACTCTGAAATAATTGATTTTAATTAAAAGAAAAGAAAAACAAGACAATATAATCAGCAAACGGTAAAATGATCTGTTCTGATCTTTTGAATCGCATAATAAGTGATTTCACACATAGTATCTGAGCGCATACCAGCATCGCAATCGAGGGGCGTTTAATGCTCTCGGGTAAATTATTAGTTCCGGTAGAGAGTCACACGTGCACTCGACATTCATTCGGCTATCCGTGCATAGAGAAATTAACTCAGCCTTGCATGGGAGGGTATTTGTTTAGATTTACATTTTTAGCCAACCTTCCAAACCTTCATACAAACATAACCTATAATTTATGCGTCTTAAAAAGAGTGTTAGTTAAATTTCACTTTACAAAACTTATTCATTATTCTAAGTGTCCTTATTTGTATACAATAGCTTCATTAAAATGTAGTTGCTCTCAAAGTTAAAAAAATTAATGCATAATAGGCCGTTAGGCGCCTTATATGGATCAGCTGTTTGCTAAGTCAGCGGCCATTGTTCGAATATGTACTTTTAAGAATAAACAGAAGCATAATTATGCCAATTTACATTTATAAGAACTATTCGTCCAAATTTCTCAAAGATGAGAATATAAAATTATAGTAGAAGAAATTTTTAGACCAACATAACAGAAACATTTTATTATTCTACTTTCAAAAAATTAAAGCAACTTTCTCACTGTAGTGTATGAGTTCGTAGTATTAATTTCCATTCTATTGAATATTTTTTGGACAAGTTTGATATATTTCCAAATCTTTCGGAATTTTTTGCAAATGTCTTAAAAAAGGTTATTAATTTCACTGTTGCTGAATATTTTGTGGTAAAGTGTGCTAAAAGATTGTCAAGTTATTGTTATAATTTTAGACTTTCTTTTATTATGTTCTGTAACTACATTTGTTAATAAATTTTTGGCTAGTAATATTCATTTTTCTGACGCGCTTAAACTATTTAATTTCACCATTTCTAAACGGAACTTTTATTTATTTGATGGGACGTAACAGAATAGCTTTATTTTGTCACTATAATGAGGTTTCTTCAGACAAATTGAAACAAGCAAATAACTTTCAAACAAATGTTTCAGATTAATGGTATAATTTTGACAGCAAGACACTTTTGTGAGAAGTTAGAAAAATCGCAAAACGCTTTTCAATGAAATTATACAGAATATGACATAGCTTCTGATAAATTAGGTAGAAGACCCGAATTAAACTTTCTTAACTTAGAACCATTTTTTGTAACTTGTAATTTGAAATTATAAAATATTCAACATAAGTTTAGCGGAAAGATTCTTTCATTTCTAATCCTTTTTCAAAACATTAGTTTTCAAAGCTTCAAACTATATGCAATATTAAGAAATAAAATTAGAATTGGATCATCTTTGAATAAATGCATTTTATCTGCCTAATTTTAAATTTAAATGACTGAGTCCATTTTAAATCAGTTGCCTGTATGCATAATATGTTATTTTTCAAAGAAAAAAAGGTCCATACAGATTTTTCCGATTTGTTGAATTTGAATTTGTGTATTGTATATATAACAGACATATAAGTTTTATGTGATCCAAAATATTTTTGTGTCTAGGCGAATTTTTTCATAGAAACAAGGAAAGACACTCAACAATGTTGAGCAAAAAGTGATCGTTCTATGAACAACTGACCCATATCTTGTGTTAATATTTCTACTATCTCCCTTTGAATTACAACAATGTCAAATTATTACAGTAGTCGCCAAAGTGCATTAAATAATATAAATATTAATAAAATAAGGGTTAGTGTGTATAAGGTTAGTGACAGCAGTTGTTAACATTTTTTTATATTAAAAATGAATTTAACGAAAATGTAGACATGGAAAAAATCCATGGATTCATTTTTTTAACAATGCCGTAAAATGGGACTGAATGGGTTCTTTTTTTGTTTTGGTTTTTACAATTCGCCAAACAAGATTAATAATTAAAGATAAAGTTTAACATTAAAAAAAAATTTTCTAATTTTAAACCTTACTATTCTGAGAAAGAAATAATTCATTATAAAAAATTAAGTTGGGGGTGAGCCGTGTTTTGCGATATTTTTTGGCAACGTTGTATATAAGTATCGAAAATGTGACTTGAAAGCAGTATTGCTACATTGCTACAGTCTGTTCTAAATCTTTCTTTTAGGTATAAAAACGGTCTTCTTATGTCTATGTTCTTGTATCTTATTATATGTAAAATACATGTAAAAAACAATTTATTTGGTTGAAAATTATTTGCAACCAAATAGTTGAGTTTACAATCCTAAGTTTCTTATATTTTATAATATTGTTAATTTTAAATGAATAAATAAGTAATTTTCACTAAAAGAAAATTATACTAGTTGATGTTACCACCAAAAAATATTTTGGTGGTAACATAATTTTTAGCACAATAGTTGAATTTTCAACCAAACGGTTGAATGTTCAACACAAAAGATTAATTTCCTATACCAAAAAATACAGATTTTTAAAAAAATATATAAATTTTCAACTAAAAATTGAATAGTTAAATTGTCAGTTATAACAGTTGCATTTTCAGTAAAAAAAATCTACAAGCAAATAAAATAGATGATCAGCGAAATAGTTAAATTTTTGATCAAAAAGATCAATTTTCAACCAACAATATTGAATTTCTATCAAAAAATATAAGTTTTCTTCAAAAAGTGGAATAATTCAATTTTCAGTTAAAGAAATTATTTTTTAACTAAAAATATGATGTTTCATTTATGTACTGAAATAAATTTTCTAACAAAAAAAAAAAAAAACAACGAATTTTCAACAAAATAATTGCATTTTGAATTTTTACCTGAAAGAGAGCGGTAACACCGCTCTAGTGGCAGAAAAAAACCTAACATTGACGTCTTATTTTGGAAGTATAAAAAAATTAATAGGATATGTATTAAGAGGGTTTGTTTAACACATATTAATGTATACAAAAATGCTAATTTTAATTTTAATTTTATACAAAATGGCGGCGAAAGAGTCCGTCTTGAAAATCTTCTTCTTTAAAAGACCATCACGGAGCACTTTTAAAGAATAAAATAGATTTTTTGTCAACAAAATAAGCAGTTAATTGTTAGAAAAAAAGTTCACATTAAATCAAAAAACGACTATACGTTCTTCCATAGAGAATGCAGTTTTAAAGCTGCTACCAAAATTTCAAATCGATCCATGCAACAGTGTTAAAGTAATATGTCCTTCCAACTAGAAAAATATATAATCTGCGATACCCCTGCACCACTTATAGGTCCAACTGCATATTGTTTTTATGATATTAAAGTATTGTTTAAGCCAAAAAAGAAATCGATTTTTCCAAAATCCTAGAGTGTTATCTCTTAAAACAGAATAGTTAAATTTTCATTAAAAAAATTAATTAAAAAAAACCTATTTTAAACGAAATAGCTAAATTACTATCAACCAAGCAAATCATAATATTCATCGAAGAGGATACATTTTCAACCCAACGTGAAACAGTTCAACTTTCAGTTAAACAATTAATTTTCAACTAAAAAAATCATTTTTAACGAAATAGTTATAGTTTGAAAAAAAGTTTTCAACTAAAATAACGAACATTACCAATAAATAAATTAATTTTTAACAGACCAGTTCCACATTCAACTAAATAGTTGAATTTTTAACAAAAACAGATTACTTCTTAATCAAAAATGTAATACTTACTACCTAGTTGATATTGCAACTGAAAATTATTTTTATTTTAAACCAAAAACCGTTAATTTCAACAAAAAAAAAACGTCTGCCATTTTAAGACCACCCTGCAATATGCAATGAACCAACAACAGTAGATAATCATTAATTTATAATACTTATGTATATAAAAACTTAATTTTATTTTAATCAATAGTTATTAGTTGTGCTTTTCATGAATGATTATCTATTGTACGTTCAATATCTACAGTAGAGCGTTCTCCCCTTATAATAAATAAATAATTATAATGTTATTATCAGACACGATGCTGTTAAACAATTTGTTTATATGCCGTATATACCGCAGTATTGAATATTAATTCGACCTAAAGTTATAAAAAAGGTGATTGGCAAAGGTGGGGGGGGGGGCGGCGCTGTCTTATATTTTTTTATTAATTCGCGCCTTTTTCAGTGCGCAGTCTCGGAAATGTTCGTCTCGTAACCGCAGTGGAAGGAAAAGAATAGAACGAAATTTTGCGTCGAAGCAGAAAAATCCCAACAGCACATGCACAAGCTGTATGCGGCTGCGGCTGTATGTGGCTGTATGATTTCCAATGATTTCAGATTCCAAGGAGGAAGGTGGTTTCCAGTCTTGTAGTTTTTCATCTGCGACACGCTCAGCAGTAGAACTCGGTTTCGGGCAGTCCGGGCGGAAGGCGAAGGCCCGACTCGACTGAGTGTCGATGGAGCAAGAGAGATAAATAGGTTGGGGCCTTCTGTCTCTTCTCTGAGGTTCTGTGGATGAGAGAGCAAGCCAGAGAGCAGGAAAGAAAGAAAAAGGCCTCTCGTAGGCTCTAGTCGCGGCACCGTGGCGCCCACGGGGCGCCGTTGCACTCTCCCGCCATCGCTGACGCCTCCAATTCAGGAACGTGGATACTAACATCCCTGTTTTATTCTCGAGGGGCGACTTTTTTCCATTTATTTATATTTTATCTGATACGTTTATTGTATTATATTTTATTATATCACGTGCATTATCATAAGCATACTTCAGCCATGCATCGGAAGTTAATAAATAATAATAAACAAATAAAAATAAATCATTTTTATTTGGAAAGCATTTTACATTATTTAATTTTGTATAATCAGTTCTACAATTATTTCATCTCGGGTTTATTTTCGAAAAATAGATTTGGGAAAATTAATTTCTTGTTTTAATTCTTTGAGTTTTCTAGGTTTGAATTTGATATCTTAAACGTTGAAAGTGTATAATGTTAAAACCTTTAGTTTGAAGTTGTTGAATTGTGATTACCCTATTAAATGTACAATATTTAAAACATTCTGAAAATTTTTTTATTGTAAGGTTTTGAAGGCTACATTTAAAAGTCTACCATATGAAATGAAAATCTAACTTGATATTACACTTTTCTACAATTCTGAAATTTGATATATTTTAAGGTTGACCGAATGGCAGGGAAAGTGAGGATTAATTTTTTAAACGGTACAAAATTGAGATTCTGGTTTTCGAACGTTAACGGTCAAGGGAGCGGTCAAGAACAATCGAAAATTGTTCGGGGAAAAATTAAACTATTTTTTTATAAAATGCATATTTCTTGTTTGAAACTTGGTCTGTTTTAGTTTAAATTTAATCTTTTTTTGATAAAAATGCAATTGTTTTGTGGAAAATTAATCTTCTTTGGTTGAGGATTCAACTGGTTCGTTGAAAATTCTTTTTTTTTTGTTGAATTAATTTGTTTCCGATTTAAAATAAAAAATATTTTTTGTTTTTAATATCTACTATTACATTATTCGTTTAAATCGCATATTTTTGCTTAAAACCTCAACCGCTTTGTTAAAAAATGTATATATCTATTTTTTAATTCATCTCTTTGGCTGAAATCTGACTTTTTTTTGATAAAAAAATTCAACTGCTCGGGTAAAAGTTAAACTAATTTATTTTTAATTCGTTGTTTTTTGTTTGTTTAAAATTAATTCTTAAACTGAAAATGTAACTTTTACATGTTTTCTTGAAAATTCATCTTGCTCTGAAACTTCTTTGTTAACTAAAAATGCAACTGCTTGTTTGAAAATTAACTTAATTATTGAAAAATCATATTTTTGGGTTGAAAATTGAACCCTCCTTTGAAAGTTTAATAATTTGGATGAACTTTTTTTTCTTTCTAGGCTAAAAATAACTTTTTTCTTTTGAACATTCGCCTTTATTCGTTTGAAAATGGATAGACAATTGATCTTTCTGATAGGAAATTAATTTTCTTAGTTGACAAATGTAATATTTCGTGGAAATTTTTTTTTTAGAAATATCAACTATTATCTCGTTGAGATTTTCTGTTCTTGAAAATTTAAGTTTCTGGTTAAAATCTCAACTAGCTTCTAAAAAAATTGTCCTATAGATTTGAAAATTCAATTATTTGGTTGAAAATGCATCTGCTTTTGGATAAGGTTTATTTTCTTTTGTTTGGAAATTCATTTTTGTTGTGAGAAAATTCAAGTGTTCGTTAAAAATCTAACTATGTCTTAAAAATTTAATTAATTTATTGTAAATGCAAGTATTTGTTAAAAATTGATCTTTTTTGGTCCAAAAATCAATTAATTTTTCGAACATTCGTTTTTACTGGTTTTGGTTTAGGTTTAATATTTTTTGTTGTAAAATTAGACCATTTGGTTGAAAGGTCATCTTCGCAGATTTAAAATTTCAACTATTTGGTTAAAAATACAAATATTTTTTGGATAATTTAATTATTTTGTTGAAACTTAAACTATGCTGTTGAAAAGTAATATTTTTTGGTCTAAAATTCAACTCTTTTGTTGAAAATTCTTCCTATTAGACTTATGGTAGAAAAGTAATCTTTTTTTGTTGACATTATTTTTTTTTATTTTGTATATGCACATCTTGAAAAGATTCAAAATTGATATAGCAAACAATTGTAAATATTCCAATATAGAATTATTCAACTGTTAACGATTTCAATTTAAAATTCTTTAATTTTAAATTAATTGATTTGGAACATTTTTAATTAAAAATTGTTCAACTTGACATTAACTAATTGTACTATCTAAATATCTTTTTGCAAACAAAATACAAAATTGTTTATCAATAATCCGTGAAATAGATGGTCAATAAGTAATTAAATGTTACATTTGAAATCATAGAGAATCGATTACTATCGGAAACGGTCAATGGAGATTCCGGATTTACTAAGGTTTCAGACTGATTAACATTTTATAATCATTTTGGTTCTTGGTTTTTGGTCTGAAAAAATGAGTGAAAACCGGAAAATGATGAGATTTCTTATTTTTTATTTGATTTGTATCCCAGATTCATGGCCACGTATTTTTGTTCTAAAAACACATCCCAGGCAATCATCGAAGATCTACAATTTTTTTTACTTTTGAAAATAAATATTTTTAAATTCTGTTATACAAAAAAATAAAATTATACCTACAATTAGCTATAAAAAATGCATTATTTAATTTTTAGATATTCGAGAATCTAGACACTAGACTAGACTTGATGGTATAAGTAGATAAGATATGCGAAATCAGCCAATCAGTGCTTTGGGTTAAATCTGTAAATATTGGTAGACAATTATTAATTGCTGATCAAATGAGACATCATCGAATCCATAATATATGTCTGCCCAAACGTCACAAAGTGTCACATAGGAGGGGAGTCGAAAGCTTTTGCTATTTTTAACACATGGCACTTCTCTTACAAAAAAATAAAATTTAAATCCATGTCGATATATTAAAGACCAATCTATTATTGACGCCAAAAAAGTAGTTGTTAGTAGTTGAATTTTCAAGCCAGAAAGACAAACTTTCGACAAAAAGCTCATTTTCAGCCAAGAAATATGAGTTTTAACCATAAATAAAACAGTTTTTGCAGTAAAAAATATTAATTAAAAAAAAAAAAATATTAAACCAGTTTGAATGCAACAAAAAAACACGAATTTAAAAAAATACTAGAATCTTTAACCAAAAAGATGCATGCTTTTAAAAACAGTTGATGTTTAAATCGTAAAAGAAAAAATTTTAACCATGCAAGATAAATTTACAACTAAATAGTTAAATTTGCCACAAAGAAAAAAGATAAATTTTTAAACTAAAAATCGCATCGTTAAATTTTCAGTTTAGAAGGTAATTTTCAAGAAAACAAAAAAAGATTTTGAATCAATTGAATTCAACTAAAAAAAGATACATTTTTAACAAAATAGTTGAATCCTCAAACAATATGATAAAGTTTCAAGAAATAAGACCGATTTTCTGTCGAAATAGGTGATTTTGCCACAAACTACTTGAGTTTTAAGTTCAAAGTTCGAATATTTTGAAAAGCAGTTGACTTTTAAACAAAAATTTTTAACCAAAAATATGAATTTTCAATAAAAAAGTTCATTTTCAAGCACAAAGTTGAATTTTCTACCAAGTTTTTTTTTTACAAAAAAAGCTTAATTTTTAACGTGAAAATATGAATATTCAACAAGTAAGGTAATGTATGCCCAAACAGTGGAATTTTCAACTAAGAAGATATATTTTCTACCGAAAAAGACGATTTTTCAACAAAATATACACATTTTCAAACAGCAAAGTTTAATTTTCAGTTTAAAATATAAATTTTTAACCACCTAAAATGATGAATCTTAACAAAAATTCATTTTCAAGAAAATAGTTGGACATACAATCAAAGAGTTGACTTTTCTGCCAAAAATTTGATTTTTTAACCAAGATGATTAATTTTCTACCCAAAAAGATGACTTATCGTTAAAAAACATGCATGATCAACCAAGTTATTAAATTTTTAATGAAAGAAGATTAATTTTTAATCAAGTAGTTGATTTTGAAACTAAAAAATATAAATTTCCAATAAAAAATGGTACAGTTAAATTTTCAGTTACAAAAATTAATTTTGAAGCAATATATTAAAAATATATTTAAAAAATGTAAGGAAAATGTAAACGTAATTAAATGATGAAATGGTATTATTAAAAATAATTGTTTCTTACGCGAGACAATAAACATCAATTTTTCAAATTTTATTTCAATTTATCGAAAACTGTTACTGACTCTGTTCTTGTGCTTTAAAAGTATTGGTATTATAAAAAATACGAGTAAAATTATTTAATAAATTAGTTGACAAAAATAAAATAAAACCCCTTATTCATTTATATTCATACTAAATATTGGATTTTGTAAAATAGCTGCTTCCTGATACGCAGTCATGGTTTCAATTGTTTCAGTGGAATTCCCTTATTTTCCCTCATATCATTTCACTCAGGTCATTTGAATCCCAGAATTTTGGCATTGCCTATTTTTGAAGATTAGGGCAGCGAGAAGAGTGAGAACGGCCCTGATTTGGAGCCCCTCCACTATTTTCTCATTCTGGAGTATATCTCAGCTCCGAGGTCGACCGAAGTCTTCCCTCACTTGTTACCGAGCCTTCCGAAAGTGGCCGACGTCGGAACGGCCTGCGCCTTGTGGACCTTGTGGTCCGACGCCAAGATCCTACGTCACAGTGAAGTATGTGCTCTCAAGTGTAGAAAATGGCTGTGCTCTCCGCTTCCCCGGGACGTAAATACGGCCTGTGGATTGGCCTATCAGTGTTTTTCTCGCGTCTATTTAACGGTGAGTAGGAGTTCTTTTTTTTAAATTTCGACTCCGACCATCTTCGCACAAGTTTACAAAATAATTCCACGATCGGGTATATACCCTGTGTCTAGTGTTGTTACCATTCGCACATAGATGCAATCTCGTCTGCTTCGTTCGGGTCCAGTTTCCCAGGATGCACTTTACTTCCGATTTCGTGTTTTCGAAATCAAAATTTTCGATTTCCAATTAATTTTGGGACCGCTCCCTTCGATGTTTCTCGGTTAAGTGTTTTTATCTGTGAATCTGTGCCGGAATGTGTGGTGTTTTAAGTATGCTGCGAATACCTAACCTTTACTGGAGTTTTGTGTGAATCGAAGTTGGTGCGGAGAAAAAAGTTGAATAAAGTCGAGCAGGGAACTTGAGTTTCCTATATGCGGTTAGAATCGCCGTCTATGGTGCTACAGTCGTGTTCAGTGTCACTTTTGGTTAGAGCGAGTTTCTTGTTTCTTGCTTCTTGTTTTTTTGAGTTTTGTTTCGTGTTTCCTCCTCTTCGTTACATTCTCTTGTTCTCCCATCTTTCTCATTTAGAGGACCTCTGAGATTTTGTCTCACCTTTTCCCTCGTGTCCAGTTACAGTTCAAAAAATTCTCATATTATAAGGAATAATATGTGTATAGCAGATTTTAATAATCGTTGATATAAATCTCGTAATCTCCCGAAATTGGTTGGTGAGTCAGTAAACTAGCAGCGCCTAATAAATCTTCCGTGAAAAACAAAATCGGTAACTTACATTTGGGAATTTCCACCTTATTTGTCATTGCTTTTAATATGTTTGAATGGAAATCAATTGTGAATCGGGTGTTAACATCTAAGTCTGGTCTGGCAAATAAAGGAGAAACAAGTTTTTCAAACTGACGATTATAGGCCGGCAACTGTGATTTTTTTTAAAATATCAGTGTACTACTTTGCCAAAGTAGGAAAATTCTCTGGTAAAATTGTATACAATTATTTGAACAAGTTATATGAAATATAAAAAACAAAGTTAAATAATTAAAAAATTAAATATTCCAAGTTTGTCAACTGCAAAGTTAAGTTTTTTTATCTAGCTGCTAAAATGGAAGGTCAAACGTTCAAAATTGATTCAATTAAATGTTTAATCTTTATAGGAGTGATGATTGGTCTCAAATTTCATTTTTATATTTTACCAATAAAAATGTGCAGCTTTAAAGCTATCCGTGAATGGACTTAAGAATATCCCTTTCTAATTCACTAATAGGCAGAAATATATAAAACATAATTTTAAAATAAAAAATTTTTTAATCAAAGCAATTCTTCCTTCTATTTTACATGTGAAAATTAATGTAATCCTTCGGTGGTACTTTTTATATCTCCGTGAATGGACTTGCATAGACCTCGGCATATCCAATTTTTTAAATAAATTTTTTCATGTGCAGAAATAAAAAAATCGCTAAAAATTATTTAAAAATAAATAAGTTATTTCGAAAGATTGTTTCTTAATTTCTGCATTAAAAAATTAAAGAATTCTCTACCATGTGCCAAAATTCAAGTTTTTATATTTTCCCTACTTTTGACATTCTTCGTGAAAGATCACCTGATTTCTCCTTTTTTAGCCACTTTTGCTTTTGATAATTTGTTATTATTTTCATATGTGAAGAATTGTCCCTCTGTTTTTAAGGAACATTTCAAAATAAAACAGTAAAAATTGGGCTTTTTCGGGTACTCTAATGTTAAGTAAGACAATATTTCTTTCTAAATTTATTAATAGCATCATTATTGTTTTGAAAAAAGCAAAATTTTCTTAAGAAAATTTCATTTTAGACCATTAATATGCAAATTACATTTTTTCTGAAATTATTTCTTTTGAATTACTTGTATCATTATTATCCACCATTTTTTTGTTCGTATACGTATAATTAACATTTTTCCCTGATTTTTGGACGATTATTGACTTTTTCAACTTTTTCAAAAGATAAGATTTCTTTAAATAATAATTCTTCAGTGTACGGTTTGTTATAAAATGTTCTAGAAAACTGTAAAATCAGTTTTCTAAAATGTTCCTTCGTGTCGTTGCAAATTCGTTATTTCTAATTGAAATCAGCTACCTTTGATTTACAATGAAAATCTTTTTTTGGTTGAAATATCTAATATTACATTATTCGCTGTAAATTCACATTTTTTGGTAGAAACTTTAACTGCTTGCTTGAGCTTTTTTGATTGGAATTGTCTCATTCTTGGAAGTTCAACAGTTTTAATGATTTTTTTTTCTTGGCTGACTGAAAAATCTTTTTTGTTGGACATTTGTCTTTATGGTTGGTAAACTAATTATTTTAGTTGAAAATTTATCTCTTTTTAATTAATAATTGATTTTTTTAGGACAAAAATTCAAGTAATTGTTTAAAAAAATTATGTATTTTGTTGAAAATTCGTCTTTTTGGTAGGAAATTAATCTTGGTGGAAATATTCCCCTTTTGGCTTTAAAATTAATCTCTTGTGATCGAAATTGCATCTTGTTTGGTTGAAATATCATCTATTTATTCTTTTACTTTGGTAGTGATCTTTCTGGATTGAACTTCAATTATTTTTTTGAAAATGTAATTATTTGTTTGGAAAATCAGCCTTCTTTGGTTAAAAGTACAACTATTTTATAGCAAATTGAACTCATACTGATTTCAGGTCGATTATTATCTTTTTTAACTTTAAATTTTGTTTATAAAAATAATATTTCCCTCAATAATAATTCTTCAGTATAAGATAAGGTTTGTTGTAAAATGTTCTAGGGAGACTGTCCATTGCATTTTGTAAAATTTCCCTCCTTTGCAAGATGCTGCCTTTGAAATTTGGCCCTTTGATGTTCCCACAGTTGGAAACTTCCTTTCAGAAGTTTCCTGTTTTGTCCTTTTCTCGCCGGCACGAAGTAGTCTCGAGTTTTTCTTTTTCTAATCTCTCTTCCTTTTTACAAAGTGCCCGACATCGCGACGGAGAGTTTCGTTATTCCATTTTGAATTCGCTCAAAATAGCGTTAATCTTAAGCTTACCACATAAGCATGATGTGTCTGCCGATGAGAGAAGTGCGTATACTTGACACGTCGTAAATAAATATGGACACTCTCGGACTGAGAAGCAGACGAGAAAAATTCACCATGAAAAATATATATAACCGTTTTTTTACATTTCAATATTTTTTATTGTGTCCATAGGCTTCAATATGCTTCAATATTTATTGAATATTTAAAACCTTTTTTCAAATTCATTCCTTCATTTTCATCATAATGCTTAAAGTTGCTGAATACGAGCGATAAGAATCTCGCTTCTGAGAATAAATGGCGTTATGGAGACCTTCGATCGCATCTTCTGCATCCTTTTTGAATCTTCTTTCACATCTCTGACATTGAAATGCCCGACTTAGTATTCTGAATTCTGAGATCCACTTTAGATAGAAAAACACATGTGGACTTCATGTTAAGTTTTAAAATTCGTAACAATTTTTAAATTTATTTTAATTTCTTAAATTGCTAACGCAAAACTGTTCTGTATATAAGATTTTTAAATATTGACCTAAAGTAAACTGTAAACGTAGTGATATTTTCCATCTCGCAAATACCTTGAGGATTCTTTTCAAGCACTTTTTATTAGCAATACATCATTGATAAAAATTGAACATCTTTATAATATTACGTCAGTCGCTTCATCGAGTCTTTCAAGCAACTCAACGATACTCTGCTTGAACAAATTTTCTGTCTTCAACTTGCCAGGATTAATTTCAAGATTTAATTACGCCTCCAATTAGAATTCTTGATGATCATCCACGACTGATTTTTCTCTTCGTCGTAATAATTTATTGCGAGAATTGTTTCTCATTAGTCAATTATCTCTTTCTCTCTATATGAAAAAGATTTTAAGGCATTATTGTATAATTTTTTTTGGCTTTTCTGGAGGAATTTGAAATAAAAGCGAATTGTTAGGTCTCATCAGAAAATGAATGCGGTGCGGTTGCACGCCATTCTCTTCAAGTTAGGTCAGTTCTCTAGAAGAAAAACCCGTTACAAGAGCGCGGTCAAGCAGCTTTTGTTTACGATTCTGCAGTCCGGACCAGAATAGTACCTGGCCTTGCATTTATAGTCATTTTCTATAGAATGAGAATTTTTTCCTCAGGTGTACCTATTCTGCCCTTTTGAAAACGAGATCTTTTGTGACATCCAGCTGTGGGATTTCTCCGTCCCTATTTCATTCTGAACTATAGAATAGATTTTAAACTTTAAAGAGTTTGAACTGTTTTGCAGTGTGCAGAAAAATGCAAAATCTTTGCTACATTTATAGCAGATACAAATGGAAGCAATATAAAAACTGTTTTTTACATTCTCAATAATTCTGTCCGTCCGTCCGGCCGTCCGTCCGTAAACACGATAACTCTCGAAAAAATGAACGTATCAAATCTATGTTTTGCACAATTTTTTTAGGTGCCAAAAGAAAGGACGAGTTCGTTAACCAGCCGTTTTCGATAAAAATTCAAAAAGT
>JAAAKG020162454.1:0-29019 GCA_010014905.2 Druon quercuslanigerum
ATAATCAGTTTTCAAGTAAAAGAAACAATTTATTGAAATATTTACTTATCTTGTGATGCTGTAACGTGCAAAACACATATGGAAACTGAACATTACGTACAATAGTTTAAATAAGGTAAGTATTGTACAAACTATTCTAGCTTTATAGACCACTAATATTAATCGCATACATTTCTTATTGAAAATAATAATATCTGCAGATTTTTGCAGACATTAACAAATCATCGTTCTTTAAATATATCGAGATATAGAATAGAAATTATTCTACACAGTAAACGTGGAATTCAGTCAAAAAATTTTACAGGAAAAATTTGCACTTACTTTTTACGGCGCTTACTTTTTACAAACTGTTTTCATTATTCACTATTCTTATATATCACGATAGTTAATTCATTAATTAATTATTTTACACATAAGACGTCGAATTTAGTCAAAGAAAATTTGAAGAAAAAGGGTCAACAAATAAGCAAACAAATACATTGACGTCGCTTACTTTTTAAAAACTATTTTCTACGTCCTTATTCTCAAAGATTCATTATTCTTATATATCGACATAGTGCCCACGGAGAGATTCAATTTTAAAAACTAATTAATTAATTAAACAATTTTTCCTTCAATATTTTTGTTCTAAATTCCACGTCTACCGTGTAGAATAATTTTGCACGTTACAGCATAACAAGACACGTTTTTACTTGAAAAATGATGATCAATTATTATCAGAGAGTTCACGGAGGCATCCTTTTTTTACTTTCGACCGTTTTCCTATTCCGAGACCAAGTAAGACACGTCAATAAAAATCACAAAAATACAGAACACAAGTCGCATTTTTATTCTGATGCTTTATTTTTGTGTTTTTCTTAACCACTTTACTCTCATTTTTCAGGATTTACTCGATTATGATCAAAAATGTAGACAACAAGCGTTTATCCCACAACAATGAAGCCCCTTTCGGCGACGGGAAAATGGTGAGAGAGCCTTTTCAAAACCTCAAAACCAAATCATCATCGACCGCTGATAAGTTTTGAGTGTCTCATAGATTTCGCCATTTGTGTCCGCCCCGTTCCAACAGTCTTAAACATAAAATATGTTAACCCTGAACATCTAGACCAAACGTTACGTTTGAACATTCATTTTTTTCCGTGTGAATATAAAGTGAAGCTAAATCCGTAGAAACGCCAAAGAAAATTTAAATATCCGTTTGAAGAAAAACGATTTTTTTATTATTTTTTGTGTTTTTGAAGAAAATTCTAATGTTTTTGGTCTCCACCGAGTGATTTTTTTTTTGAACTAGGGAAAAATGTTTACAAAAAAAACACTGCCCTGAGTTTTGTTCTTAGTAAAGTACTACTTCGCACTTAAAAAAAATAATTTTTGAATATTCCAATTTTTGCATTTCTGTCCAAAATAACGAAAGGTACAAAAAAATGCATAAAAGTCCACGATTCTAGAAAAGTTCTAAAAAAATACATTTTGCTCTTTTTTGATATCTTGCGTCATTTACGAAAAAAATGAAAAATTCTATTTAAAAAAAAAAGTTTTGTCCCTAAAAATATGTTGAGCCCCATATCCTCACAGAAGCAAAAATTGTAACACAAATATGTAATATGGGAAAACGTAAAAGGTGGTATTGTTTTTGATTTTTTTCTATCTTCAAAAAACAAAAAAAAAAGTGTAAACACTTGGGTTTTTAAGAAAAATTTAAGAATATCATTTTGTGGTAGTATAAATTCTTGTTTCGTGATTAAAATGCAAGCGTAGGTATTAATTATCAAATAAATGTTACTACGTACATTTGTTAGAATGTCATAAAAAATACGAAAATATATCATCACAAATATATAAGGCATACAATTTTAACGAAATTCCTGTCGTTTAGAATTCATATTTCTTTACCATATTTTATTTACAAAAATAAACTTCCCAAGCTCCACAAAAAATAATTTAATATAATTTACAGCAATTCAAATTGTTAGGAAAAAAAATCCGTTAAATTTGGCCCTCAAATACGTGTGGAAAATATTATCAAGTTTCTAAAATTAGTATTTAGGGTATTTTAATTTCTTTAACAGAAATCTATTTTTCTTATAATATAGGAATAAAATTTCCACCTGCATTGCAAATGAAGCGGTTTGCTACTTTTATCTTCAAAATTTTCAAATTTAATAATTATCTATCATCAGAGAAGAACAAAAAAACTTATCTTAAGGGCACGTGTCACTTATCCGATTCCTACTTTGCCGAGATTTTATTTTGGTTGATACAAATTCCGCACAAAATAAGATATCGAGCTGAAAGTTTTGGAAAACAACAAACCAAAAAAACAACCACAAAATAATTATTGGAAATAGTTTTTAGTATTGTGAAAATTTATTTGCAAATTAAAATATGTCGGTAAAGTAGGAAACAGATAAGTTTCACTTGCCCTTATCACACAAATTTTTTAATCTTCTGCCGATAAAGTAGATAACTGCAGCTAATATATACTCTAAAAGTATTATTAATCTAATGTATAATTGTAAATTAAGTATTACTTCAATTTCTTAGGCTAGATTTATTTTTTAAATCATTTTAAAAAGTATTCCAACCTGCTCTTCGGATAACAGAAACAGCGCCAGAAGTGTGAATACCCTAAACTAACAAGTGAAATTCGAAATCGTCTCGAGTCAGCCACTCTATTCTCACTATATGCTCGTGGGTCGAGTGCAACAACTGGCAAAATGAAGATGGCGGAAGGATCCACAATCTTGAGAAGAAACAGGCCCGGAACGAAGGCAAAGGTTAGTAAAAAACATATCAAACTGAGCTTAAATTATAGATACAATATCTATGCATTCTATTTAATCATTGTCGGTTGTAAAAGTTGCACCTGCATCAACCACAGCTTTGAACTAATAAGTAATAAAGCAATCAAGTCCCCTGTCACCGTCCCATGAAAATCAATGAACGCCTCGTAAAAGTATTTCTGTACATTTATTATGAATTAATCCGTGATCATAATTAAAGATCGTATTAAGTTGTTATCGACATTTTTTTTTGACATTCAAATTATGCCTGCAAATGTAAATCTTAGCTGCTAGTGATCACAACACATTTTGACAGTTCGAAGAAAAGCGACTGTTTTCGCGATTATCGTTATGACTTGAGTCAAATCTGAATCAGCTGAATAATTCTGCATAATTTAATATTAAATATGGTACCTTTAAAAGATTGTTTACTTGAGTAATTTAGATTGTTTTCATTCATAAAAAAAACAATCTAACTTTTCATTTCGTTGCTTATATCAAAATAAGTTATAAAAATTATTTTTATATTCGGAGTTTTAGATCTTTTTATTCTATAAAAATTAGCAAGTATAAATGATAATAAAATAATGTACGACTTAATTTTTATGATGAAATCCAAGAGAATTTCTGAATTATTTACTTAATTTCCAAATTCATCTTTAATAATTAAACTTTTTAAATTCCAAATAATGTTGGATTCTAGAGGAAAAATTAGTTTAATAGTAGTAATTAGTAGTTTTTCACAGCATTCCTCGATATATTGTTTACTCTTCAATTTTAATAGGTGAAAATAACATTGATTTATTTTTGACAGAAATAACATTTTTTTACTAAAAATCCATCCACTAACTTTGAATCTAACCTCATAGTACATGATATGATGCTTATTAATAAAATGTTTATCTTTTAGATTTCTCCGATTTAAATTTAAAATTACAGTTTTGAATGCGGATTTCTAAAACAATTTAATCATTAAGGTTTCGAAACTTAAAGTTTTTTTTCCCTTCAAAAGCTTAAGTTTGAAAATCATGCTTTGACTTTGTTAATTTCTGGAGATTTCGAATTTTAAATTTCACAAGTTTGTAGATTCGTATTCAAATAATCAAAGCGTTCATTTTTATTTAATGTTAATTTAATATTTTTTTACTTAAATATTCTAACTTGCTTCGTCTCAGTGTATAGTCATTGTTAAAGTTAATAATTTCAGATTTAGACATTCTAAATTATTTGGTTTCGATTTTAAACAGATAAAGCTTTTTTTTTCAAATTCGTAGAATATTAAACTTAAACATCGTTTGTTTTGTATAGAAAGTAACAAAAATAATGGAAATAGTGTAAATATTATTTTCAAGATGAAATTCAAAATTATTTCTGTTTCTGAATTATTAGTTTTATTTCTCAATGAATTGTGTATACTAATTATCTTAAATAATTAAATATTTTTTAATTAAAATTAGTGATTGATTCTAGAAAGAAAATTAGCTTAGTAGTAATAATTAATAATTTTTTACAATATTTCTGGAAATATTTGAAATTCTTCGAAGTATGAACGGTGAAAATTACAGTGATATATTTTTTATAGAAATTACATTTTTTGGCAAAAATCTATACAATCACTTTGAATCTCACTTGATACTACACGATATGATACTTGTTAACAAAATATTTATCTTTAAAATGTCTATGATATTAATTTAAAATTATAGTTTTGATTACGCATTTCTAAAACAGTTTAATCTTTGAGGCCTTCTAACTAAAGTTTTTCCCTTCCTTTTAATTTAATAATTTTTTTTTAAATATTCTATATTGCTTGGTTTTAATTTCAGTCAGTTTTAAATTTATGAATTTTATATTTAGATATTCTAAATTGTTTTGTTTCAATTTTGAACGCACAGAATGTAAAAAAAACCGTTAACTCAAATGATAAAGCTTTAACTGGAATTCTTAAATTTTTGTGACCAAAAAGATGAATTTTCCCTAAAATTATAAAGCTTTAACTGTAATAGTTGAATTTTTAAACAACCAGATTAATTTTTTAATGAATTTTATGAATGTTATAGTCTTTTTTAAGTTCAAAGAATGTCAAATTGAAAGTCTGTTTATATTTTATAAAGAATAACGAAGATAATGAAGAATAGAGTCAGTTTCATTTTTACCGATGAAATCCAAAAGAATTTCCGTTTCTGAATTATTCATTTTTATTTAACAAAAATAAATACTTATTTATGATTTCTTCTACCTCTTTTTTTCTTTTGTTATACATTTGTCTCTAATGAGCCGGAGAGGGGGTAGTTTGGAACTCTAATTTTGATTTGTGAATTTTTTTATGCTTTTTCGAATATTTCAACTTTCTTATATAACATTACAATTGTGTTTTAATACGCTGTAAAGAATGTACTGACGGATAAACATTTCCTAAAAAATTGACATCTTCGTGGTTAATCGATTTATTGAAAATCAATATTTGGATTATTTACGGTTCAAGAAACTATTTTGCTTGTAGAAAAATTACCGTTTATCATTTATGATTTTCCAGTTGATAACCATTTATAATCTTGTGTAATTTACTTTTACGTAAGCTTTTACTCAAGAAGAGAATTTATAATTAAATTCCTAAATGTGATCATTATAAATATAGTACCGAATTATTATTATATAGGTTACTTTAAAAATCTATCAAAAACTTTTTATTCCCAACCAAAAATGAAAGCAAAATATTACATTTTTTCGACACGTCCTAATGTCTGCCCTACCTGGAAAACGTGAAATTCTCAGGGAATTTTCAATACGAATTATTATTAAATTTTAAAAGTATTTTTTATCAATGCATGTAACAGTTTTGTTGAAAATTAATTTTTTTTAATAATTTTTTAATTGAAAATTTAACTGCTCTATTTTTGGTGGAAAATGTATCGTGTTTATGGTAGAAAATAATCTTCTTGGTTAAAAATTCAACTAATTCAATCAAAATTGATTTAAAATTAACATCATTTTTCTTCTGTCTGGTTATTTTTGTTTTAAATGAATTTTTGTTTAGACTGATAAAATTTAACTATTTCAGTTGAACGTTCCATTATTTAAGCTTAAAAAATCATCTCGTTGATCTATCTCGATTTTTTTTGGCATAAATTAATCTTCTTGATTGAAAATTCATCTTTTCTCTTTGAGATTAAACTACTCCAGTTGAAAATTCATTTTAGTTAACAATTCATCACTTTGTTTGAAAATGAATTTTTTAACTGATATCATAATTATTCCAAGTAAATATTTCATTATTTTAGTTACAAATTCATCTCTGTGGTAAAAAATTAATTTTTTTGACTGAAAATTTATTTTTTAGCTTAAAATTTAGCTCTTAAATTTTTTGTTGACAACTTATTTTCTCTCTCTGAGTAAGAGAAAGTAACTAAATAAGTTTCAATGCATTTTGTAATCATTATTTTACTATGAATACTAATATTAATATTGGAGAAAGTGTCAGAATTTTTGAACTATTATAATTATCATTAATTTATACAAGTATAGGTTGTAAGTTTATATAGTTTTATGCTTAAAAAGTTGAAAATTTATCTTTATGATTAAAAATTTCACTATTCCAATTGTGGTGAAAAATATATCTTGTTTAGTTTAATATTCATCTATTTGGTTTAAAATCGGTCCTTTTGGTTGAAAATACGTCTTTGGTGAAAAATTTATCTTCTTAGAAATGTAATATCTTTACTTAAAAAGTTATGAATTCGTAGCGGTGGTAATTGAATTTAATAAACTACCTACCTTAACTTTACCTAAATATGCATCGCAGTTAATAATGGTTTGAATTATTATTCAAATTCGTGGACTTTAGAAACAAATTGAAGAAATGATTAATTATTTTCCAGTATTGTTTAATTAATTGCTGGTGCTAGTTTATTTAAGAACGTCTTGTAATATAATTTCTCAAAGCGTATCAATAAAAATCTTTAAAATTTTGCAAATTGAACATTAATTAAAACCCTAGAAACTGAAGAAAAAAAATATGTATAATAAACACCCGTACCTGTCTATTCCGAGTTGATTGCTTAAAAAATTCAAAAGATTTGAATGACTTCGTATAATGGAAAATTATACCTGGAAAAAACTTGGAATGGTCAGAGGATATTTTCCAGGATTTGAGTAGACACCTTGGATAAGAATATTCAACTGAAAATATGAGCTTTATTTAAAAAAGAAAATCTTTCTCTATTTTTGGAAACTGGTGCAGCTAAATGGTGTTGACTTTTTTCCTATTAACTGTAGTGTGCTTTCCGCTAAATGAAACACTTTATTCTTGCAGGACTTCTGCAGATGGCCCGACGAACCTTTCGAAGAAATGGACAGCACGCTGGCCGTGCAGCAATATATTCAGCAGATGATAAGGAAAGATCCATCAAGTATCGACTTAATTCTTAGCATGCCAGAAGCTCAGGACGAAGGAGTTTGGAAATACGAACATCTCAGACAATTCTGTATGGAATTGAACGGACTAGCAGTTAGACTACAAGAAGAATGTCATCCAAACGCCTGTACACAGATGACCGCCACCGAACAGTGGATATTTTTATGTGCAGCTCACAAAACGCCCAAAGAATGTCCAGCCATTGATTACACCCGGCACACTCTAGACGGAGCTGCCTGTTTATTAAACAGCAATAAATACTTCCCAAGCAGGTACAGAGACAATTCGATGTTTCCACTGCTGTCCAGGTTTTTTTTAAATCTTTTTTTAAAATTCAGAAATACGATGCAAAATAATGGAAACGGTATTTCAGGGTGGCCGTTCTAATCAAAGAAAAATATCCACGGTTCTTTCCCGGTGCAAAATTTTTTTTCATGGTTAATAAAATGTTAAAATTTTTACTCTAACACTGAACATTTTAAAATTTTTAAAATAAAGTCAACCATTTTTTTTAATTCACAAAGTTTGTATAACATGGAAAATACATTTTTCAGTTGGAGAGTTTTAAATTGAATACAGTTAAACTACCAAATTAAAAATGTTGAACTATTATAAATTATAGAATTCAAAGCTCCAGATTCAGTTCCAAAATTATGAATCCACGTTATCATTTGCAATGCTCTAAATTGAAGAATTAATCAATGAATCCATATTTTTTTTAAATTATGTCATTTTAAGCTAAAAGAATTAGAAATTGAACGATTACATTCTTTTTTATGAACTGAACACGTCTTAAATGCTGATTTTTTTACATTTTTTCAAATTGTTAATTATAAAAAAAAAATCAGAACCTCTAAACCTCTTTTAAAATGATTCGAATTTTTTTTTAATCCAGCAAAATTAATAAAATTGTCTTAAAATGTTCACATTCATTTTTGATAATTTTGTCAATCTTTCTCAGTCTTTTTAAATATTCTCTTTAAAAAAATTTAAAAATAAAAAATCATTTTCAATTTTCTTCGAAAATGTTTTTTATTCTTCTTAAAGCCTTTCAAACTGAAACCGAAATTTCGGTACGAATAGCCGCATATTGTCAGTGCACGCAAACAATTCGTTTCAGTTATTTAAAATCATTTCAAATTTTTGATTATTTTTGAATTTTTTCGAAACTTCTAAATATATGCAATTTAAAATTAAATTTTTTTTATAGTACAATTACAATTATAACTTTTGAAATTTAGTTTCTGTTCGCTTTGAATGTTTAATGAATTTCTTAATTAAGCTATTTCAAATCGAATAGTTTTAAAAAATAATATTCTTGACTGAAATAATATTTGAAATTTAAAGAAGCCTTTCACTATGAATATATTATTTTGAAATTATTTAAAAATTGACAATAGTTTATGAAGTTTCATTTGAGCATTTACTAATAAGTATTAATTTAACTAATAAGACTTATCAATTGAAACAATTTAATTTGTAACGTTATATAATCTAGAAATTCTAAAATTGTGAACTGATCCCGAATCGTCTTGTGAAATCAATTATTATTCACTTTTTGAATACTAGAGAACAGTTCAATTAAAAAAATCATTAATTAATTTATATTTACTGTAGATCAACTAACAATTTTTTGTATAAAAAATCTTGGACTTTAAACGTTTCTAATTTTTAATTATTCAAGTATGGTATTTAAAACTGCATTTCAAAATTCTTTAAATTAAAATGTACGCCTCAAAATTAGAAATGTAAAATGTTTGAAGGGAGTTTTTCGAATTACGCATTCTAACCTCACTGATACCATAGTTGGAAAATATAACAATTTAACTAATTATTTAAAAAACGGTCTAAATTAAAGTTGGCCAGATTTTTGAAAAGGGGACACAAGGTTCAGTAATATTTTAATTTTTAATCTGGTCATATTTTTAAAACAGAATATTTTATAAACGGAATAAAGCAGTCTTTCAGACTCAAACTAAACATCTTATGACTTAATTATTTAATTTAAACAAAAAAATGTCTTTTCTAATGTAAAAGATGGCTTTTGAACAAAATACTTTAATTTTCAAGAAAATAATTATATTTTTAACATAATACTTGAGTTTTCAACCTAAGAAGATAAATTAGAAAGAGAAAAATGTCATCGTTTATATTTCAATAAAAAGAGAGGACATTTATACAAACAAAAGTATTTTAAACCCAAAAAGACGAGTTTTCAAAAAATAAAGATTTTTCACTTAAGAAATAAATATAAATGTATCTAAATTGTTAAACCTTCAAGCCAAAAGCCGAATTTTCTTTACAAAAATTAAATTGGACAGTTAAATTTTTAACCACAGATGAATTTGAAACAAAAAAATTAATCTTGAAAAAAATGTACTTCTGAACAAAGGGTTGAACCAAATCTTTCGAACAAAATAGTTGAATACTAAAAAATCAGCTATTTTGATAGAAAGTAAATTGTTCGTTGACAATTTACCTTGTTTTAATTCCGCTTTTTAGTTTAAACTTGCACATATTTCAGTAGAATTTTTTCTGATAAAATAGCAACTGGTTGAAATTTAATCTTGTTTGGTTTAGGAGTCAACTATTTTGTTAGAAATTCGCCCTTTTTGGTTGCATTCAACTGTTTTTAATTTAAAATAAAAATCTTTTTGGTTTAAATATCTACTATTACCTTATTGGTTGAAAATGTATATTTTTTAGTTGAAAATTGAACAAATTGGTTGACGACTGAACCACTGTGAAAAAATAATTTATTTTTATTTTTAAGTTGGTTCATTTTAATTGAAAATGGAACTCTGGTTAAAAATTTAAGTAATTGGGTAAAAGTTGAACTAGTTTGTTAAAAAATGTATGTTTTTGGTTGAAAGTTAACTATTTTGTTGAATTTTTTTTTTTAAATTAATTTGTTTAATTGACAACTTAACTTTACCATTTGTAGTTACAAATTTATATTTTCTGGTTGAAAATTCAATTAATTGTTTGGGAATTAATGTATTTTGTTAATTATCATCTTTTTGGTAAAAATAATCTTGGATGAAATTTTTTTTGGTCGGTAGAAAAGTGATCTTTTTAGTTTAAAGTAAATCAATTTTTATTTCTTTATTTTAATTTGAAGTTGTTTTATTATGGTTATAAAAGATCTATGCTGATAGTTTTACAAGACTGAAATCTGGGAAAAGTCAGGGAATTTTTGAAAATGAGATTAAGCAGCCATCCTATTTATGATATGCAAATCTTGCCAATTTTTCCCCTTCCAGGATCTTGCATTTTTAAATGATTTTACAGATTTCGAAAAAGTTTTAATGCAATTCCTCAAATTTGACTTCTTACTAATGATTATAATTTTTTCTATTTCAGAGTAAGCATTAAGGAATCTTCAGTCGCTAAACTCGGCTCTGTTTGTCGTAGAGTTTACCGAATTTTCTCACACGCATATTTCCATCATCGAACAATATTTGACGAATTTGAAAATGAGACCTTCCTTTGTCGAAGGTAACAACCTTGATTTTTGTGCAACAGCTTTCAATACTCTAATCTGAGATATTAATGCATGCTATATACTCATCTGGAAAACCAAGAATTGCCGGGGAATTTTTATATACCTGGAAAACCCCGGAAATGCCAAAGATTTTTTTTAATTCATAGAATTTTTTCGAAAACGTGCTGAAATTTGTCTCAAAATTGTGATATAAAATTATTTAAGAATGTTTTTTCCTTTTTAAAAGTAACTTTATATTACTGGACTTAACTAGTTTGTTGAAAACTCGTGTTTTGTTGGTAATTAATATGTCTAGCTGAAAATTTAACTATTCTATTTTTAGTTGAAAATTCAAATTTTTGCTTGAAATTTTCACAGTTCGGTTGAATTTTTTTGCTTTTTTTCTCTTTCTTGACTGAAAAATCTTTCTTGGTGGAAAACTCAACTACTTGGTTGAAAATTAAATTTTATTGTTACAAATTCATATTTTTGTTTGTTTGTTAGAGATTCACTGTTTTAATTGAAAATTCACCTGTTTATGTGAAAATTTAATCATTTTGTTGAAAATCTATGTTTGTTACTGAAAATTTCAATAATCAACTTGAATATTCCATCATTTTAATTAAAAAATCGTCTGTAGTGAAAAATTATCTTCTTCAGAGGAAAATTCATGCATTTTTTGAAAATTTGTCTTTTGCCAGAAGAACATTATTCATGAATAGAAATCCATCTTTTTGGTTGAAAATTTAACTACTTAATTCAAGGTTAAACTCTTGTGTGAAAAATTCATTTTTTTTGTCGAAACTTCAACGGTTTAATTGAAAGTTCATCTCTAGCTGAAAATTGAACAATTTGTTTGAAAATTTGTATTTTCTTTTGGTTGAAAAATAATTTTTTTCACTGACATCTTTGGGGCCCTTTTTAAACTAAGTCGATTTTAGTATTTGAGTTATATAAAATGAAAAAAATGCCTTAAAAGATATGGTAAATGTTTCCTTTTTTTCATTTGGTATTTGTATTTATTTTTTGCCTTTGACATCATATTAAGAGATAAAAAATTTTAAAATTGGTCCAATTATTTTTTTAAAAACTCAATTTTTGTATTTTATTAAAAATTTAACTAATCCAGTTTACTATTCCATCATTTTATTTACAAATTCATGTATAACTGAAAATTTGTTTCACTGAAAATTTACTCATTGAATTTTTGGTTAAAAGTTTATTTTTTTTAGTGGAAAATTCATGCATTTTATTGAAATATTGTATTTTTTGCTACAATAATATTATTCTTTGTCAGAAATCCATCTCTAAACTCGTTTGTTAAAAAATGTTTTAAATTTGTTAAAAATTCTTCCTTTTGGTTGATAAATAATTTTTTCATTGATATCTTTGGTGCCTTTTTTTAAGAAAATCGATTTTTGTATTTGAGTTACATAAAATGAAAAAAATGTCCAAAAAGATATAGTAAATGTTACCCAATTTCTGTTCACTGGGTATTTGTATTTATTATGTTTCTTTGAAATAGTATGAATATTTAGAGATAATATTTTATTAAATCAGTAAGAGCATTTTTGGAAAAACTCAATTTTTTAATTTAATTTCAAATTAATTTTTAACTGAAAATTTGTTTCACTCAAAATTTACTTATTCAATTTTTGGTTAAAATTGGTTTGTTTTTTTAGTGGAAAATTCATGCATTTTGTTCAAAAAATTTCTTATTTGATGAAATAATAATATTATTCACGGTCACAAAACCATCTTTTTGGTTGAAAATTGAACTTCGTAGTTAAAAGTTAAACTTGTTTGTTAAAAAATTCATTTTTATTGTTGTTGAAAATTCCACATTCAAATTGAAAAATCATCTCTGGCTGAAAATTGAACGATTTTGTTAAAAAAGCGTTTTTTCTTTTGGTTGAAAAAAATTTTTTTTACTGAAAATGTAACTAATCCAGTTAAATATTCCTTCATTTTATTTGAAAACTCATCTCTAGGTGAAGATTATTTTTTTTTCACTGAAAATTTAACAATTCAATTTATGATTGACAATTGTTCTTTTTTAGTTAAAAATTCGTCTTTTTTGCTATAAATTATTCTTCTTGTTTAACAATTCAACTATTACAGTTAAAGTTTTATGATTTTAGTGAATATTCATCTTTTTGGTTTAAAATTTAAGAATTCCAGTCGAAGATTTATCACTTGAGTTAAAAAATCATCACTTTGATTAAATATTAAACTAATTTCTTGAAAATTCTTCTTTTTTTTTTGTTTTTGGAAATTAATTTTTCTTAACTGAAAATTTAACTATTCCATGCACGGTAAAAAATTGATATTTTTAGTTTGAATTAAATTATTTCGTTGAAAATATATGCATTTTGTGCATAAAAAGTCTGTTTGGTTCAAATTAATCTTCTTTGTGTTAAAAATTCCATTTTTGGTTAAAAATTGTTCTTGTTTAAAAACTCATCTTTTTCGTTGAAAATTCAAATACTTCAGTCAAGTATTAATCATTTTATTGGAAAATTTATATTTTTGTTGTAAATGTCACTATTTCAGTTTAAGATTAATCGTTTTATTTAAAAATTGATCACTGTTGAAAAATGTAACTTTTTTTAATTAGTCGCAAATTCAACTATTTCCTTGAAAATTCATGTATTTTGTTGAAAATGGTATTTTTTGGTAGAAAAATTAACTTATTGCTTGAAAATTCATCGCTGAAAATCCAAGGATTCCATTTAAATAATCATCGTTTTATTAAAAAAAAAATTATCTTGTTGGTGGGAAATAAAACTATTTGGTTGAAATTCAAGTTCTTCTGTTAACAATTCATGTTTTTGGTTTAATATTTATCTATTGCAGTTTAAGATTTATAACTTTAATTAAAAATTCATCCCTTTGATCGCAAATTTGTTTGTGTGCGTAAAATTAATTATTTTAACTAAAAATTAAAATATTCCATTTTTTGTTGAAAACTGATCTTAGAGTGACCGCTGGACCGGGAAACCTGGAAATGATCGGGCAGTTTTTTGGACCGGGGAAAATCGGGAAGTGACAGTGAATTTATTTTTTAACCAGGAATTTTAAAAATATTTAGAAGAAAAAATGTTCTAAGTAGGATTTTAATAGTTTTTAAAATAATTAGTCGAGTTGTTATCTTTTTCAATTATGCCATCACTCAGCTTACAATGCGTACTTGAAAAAGCTTCTATTAAAAAAATTTCCATTTTTAGTTTTTATTTTTAATTTAAAGTTGAAAATTTTTGATAAGAAACATATTTTTTTATAATCTATAAATATAAATAAATTATTTTTTAAATTAATCTGTACTTTAACTTTCAATTCGAAAGTCTAAAATATTAAATTTTTAATCCATTCAATTTCAAAATTAACAAAAAAGAGAATAATTATTTAATACTTAGTAAACAATCTTCAACTAAATTGTTTTACATAAAAAGTCTTGAATCGTTAAAATTTCGAAGAGATTTTAAACTTTGAACGTTACAATTTTCATTGATCTTTTCAATAAATGTTTAATTTTTAAGTGAAATTGTTGAATCATAATGTTTAAATAAACATTAAACACTTATTTTTCGTAGAAAAAATTTGAGTGATTTTAACAGGTATTTAGAAGTTTTGACAATATGATAACTTAATTTTAAACTTGAAATGATTTCAAATAATTTAAGCGAAGTATGTACCGAAAAAATTTGGCTATTCGTACCGAAATTTCTTTGCAAATAGCCGCAGCCTAATTAAAACCATACCGTAGATTTTTACTGATTTCAAAAAAAAATTTAGAAACTTTTTAAGAATTGTGAAAAGACTTCAAAAGAATAAAAACATTTCCTTAAGATTTTTAGGAAAATTGAAAATAATTTTTCATTTTGGAAAATTATTTTAGGAGAATATTGAAAAAGATTTCGTAAATTGTCAAATAAAGAATCTGAAAGATTTTAGGAAAATTTGGAAGCTTTTCAAGGATGTTCAAACTATTTAAAATTAAAATAATTTAACTTATAATTTAAGAAGTCTTCTATTAAAAAATTGAATATCAATTTTTAACGTTTCTAGCTTAAAATTGTTTAAAATAGTATAATTTAAAAAGTTTTTAGTTCATTGATTCTTTAATTTAGAGCATTGAAAATGATAACTTAGATTAAATTTTTCCATTTTTTCTCTGAATCGTTGAACCCATTAATTTATAAAAGTTCAAAATTCTAAATTTTGCAGTGTATCTGCATGTCAATTAAAATTGTTCAATTGAAAAGTGTTAGTACCTTCCACTTTTACGTGTTAATTTTTGAACATTTGAATACAACATTTGGATTTAAAAATCCTCTGAACTTCAATTCCAAAAGTTTAAAATTCAAGAGTTCCACTTTGAGTGCTTTAATTTTTAGTTTATTTTTTATTATCTTTAATAGAAATTTTTTTAGCTTTAGAGTTTCAATTTTTTTAGTTTATTGTTTTTGAAAAAAGTTTGCGAACCGGAAAAAATCCGGGATTTTTATTTTTGGATTAAAACGGCCACCCTGTGATCTTTTTTTAGTTGAAATTCAACTATTTGGTACTTTAGAGACAAATTCAAGAAATTATTTGTTATATTCTCACTATTATTCAATTATTTAATGAATCAATTATGCTAATATATTTAAGAATATATTGTCATATAAGTTTCCAAAGCTTTCTAAGTTAAACATATGAATTAAATCCTTAGGGTCGAAAAAAATTATTTAAAATAAGTTCACGAAATTGCATTACACATTCCGAGTTGATTATTTTAAATAATGCAAAATATTTGAATGGCTCAATACTCTGAAAAAACCCTGGAATTGTCAGGAAATGTTCTTCCAGAATTTGAGTAGACAACCTATAATGTTACTAGCTCATTTGTGTCTACTTGCAGATTTACGGCTTTTGTAACAAAGTACAACCTCATGTCAAAGGACAATTTAATAGTACCTATAATGGAAGAGGAGGGACCAACTGAAAGCGAGGCATAATAAAATACTCAAGATTGGCCTTAGTGTCCAAAGAAAATGACTCATTTGACCGATTTGCTGAAAACTGAATAATTGCTGGATCGATCGATCGATCGCCTACTACTGTTTTCTGTAGTGGTGTGGACGTTTCCGAAAATCAGTGAGTACAGCAGCACACAAGTCACACTTGTAAAATCAAGTCCAATTCCAAGGATTGATCAGAACGGACCGGAAACGAATCGTCGATCCGTACCTGTATGATTCACAATGAATTTAATCGCTAATTTTCAATTGAGTTCCTAACCAGTTCTCAATCTGTATGTATTTAACTGTATCTACTTTAATAAATTATGTACATTATCTAGGATTATTATCGCGAAAACTAATGTCATGCATTTAGAAAAATATGTTAAACCTTTAATTCATTGGCCGAAGTATTAGATTTTTTTTCAATGAATTACGTACAATCAGTATGAAAACAGCTGCTAAGAATCTAAATCACGATCGGTACGCGACAATTGGTACCTGAAATGCACTTACTAATACGCATCGATCTTTTTACGTTTTATACAATGTAACAGACTGAATACAGCGTTACACGTTTCTGAAGAAAGAATTTTGTTGCTATCTCTGCGTGTAAAAAAATTAATACTTCCTGCGGTGCGGCTGAACCAAGTCTCAATGAAAATTTAATGCGGATGGAATTTTTTTATTATCGTTGTCTGTCATCCCACGAACATTTTAAGATGAAGATTAAATCAATCTTTGAGGCCCTTTTTGGAAGAAAGTGAATTTTAGTATTTAAGTTATATAAAATGAAGATGTGGTAAATTTTGCCGATTTTTTTTCACTGGATATTTGTATTTATTATCTCTCTTTGACATTGTGTCAATATTTAGAGCTACAAATTTTTTTAATCGATCCTCTCATTTTTGGATCAAGTCAATTTTTGTATTTAAGTTACATTAAATACGAGAAATTCCCTAAAATGGCACAGGAAATGATGCCTAAATTTTTCGCTTGATTTTCTTATTGTCATGCTAAAAAAATAATCGAATAAATACATAAGAAAAATGATCAAATGGAATATTTTTGGATACAGTCTATTTTTTATTTTAAATAATTTCCCTAAAATGGTTTTGTATTTCAAATAAGAGAGTGAATTTTTTTTAAGTCGGAATTTTCTTCGAGAGCGTAATTATTTTTTTGTTTAAATTGCAATATAAAATTGAGTAGCGGTGATTCTTAATTTGTAAACGTAGCTTTAAATTACTGTATTTAACTATTTTCTTGAAAATTCTTCTTTCATTTGGCTGAAATTTTTTTTACTGACTGTTGAAAATTATATTCTTTTTCGGTGTAAATTAAAAAAATTAAACATGTAACTATTCCAATGGAATATTCCATCATTTTAGTTAGAAAATTATATCTGTGGTTGAACATTATCTTTTTAAGTTTAAAATTGATCTTTTTTGTTGGAAATTGATTTTCTTGTTTGAAAATTTATATTTTTGGTTAACAATTTTATTATTCTAGTCATGAATCATCATTTTAGTTAAAACTTTAACTTTTTCGTTTAGAATTCAAATATTTCGAATATTCATAATTTTAGTTGAAAATTCATCATTTTTGCTGATTTTCTTTTTGTAAAAAAATTAGTTTTTTAACTGTAAATCTTACTATTTCATTTTTATTTGAAAATGCATTTTTTTTAGTTTAAAATTCAACTGTTTGGTTGTGAATTTATCTTTTTAGTTGAAAATTCATCTATTTTGTTAAAAAATTGTATTTTTTGTAAACATTAATCTTTTCAGTTGAAAATTCGTATTTGTTGTAAATTCAACTATTTCTGTTAAGGATTCCTAATTTTATTTAAAAACTCATCATTTTGGTTCAAATTCTTTTTTTGTCAGAAAACTAATTTTTTTAACTGAAAGTCTTACGTTTCGTTTTAGTTTAAAACTCATCAGTTTCGTTGTTTCTATTTGAAAATTAAACTGTTTCTTTGAAAACTCATGTATATTATAGAAAAATTGTATCTTCTTTGGTAGAAAATTAATCTTCTCTTTTGAAAATTCATCTTTTTTTTAAATAAAACTACTTGTTTTAAATTTAAACTATTTTCGTAAAAATAATTTTTTTATAGAAAACTTATGAATTCAAATTGAACATTAATGAATTGAATATTAATTTAGGTATTCCATTTGTAGTTGAAAACTAATATTTTTTAGTTCAAATTTCAACCATCTATTTTATTGATAAAAGTTTATTTTTGTTGAAAATTAAACTACTTGATTAAAAATTCATCTATCTGGTTCAAAATGCAATAATTTTACTTGAAAAGTTAGGAATTTGGAGTCATTTAAATTGAATTTATTATAGTACCCACATTAATTTTACCTAAATATACCCTGCATTCTAAGTATAAGATAAAAAAAAATTTTGATTTATTATTTAAATTCATGGACTTAAGAGATAAATTCAGGAAATTATTGCTGATTTTTTAATTATTATTTAATTGTTTATTTAATCGATGGTGCTAATATATTGTAGAATATCTTGTAATATAATCTGTCAAAGCTTTCTAAATTAAATATATTAATTCAATTCGTAGAAACTGAAAAACAGCATTGTTCATGATAATCTCGCGAAAAAGTACATACTTCCAGTCAATCGTTTTAAAAAATGCAAAATATTTGAAAGGCTCCATGAAAAATTATACCTGGCAAAGATCTGACAATATTCCTGAAAAATAAATTTGATCAACAATTATTACATCCTTTTAGGAAAACGTTTTAAAATAGTCGTGGGATTTCACAGAAAAATAATAAAATCAATTCCAAAAATCTAGTGAACAACAATTTTAGTCATCATTTACTAAACTTATTAAAATTTTTGTATTTCTTGTTAATTAAATTCTAAAATCGATTTAAGAAAAAAAAACCCAGATATTATTTTCATTTTTGTCTTTAATAATCGGGAAATGCCAGATAAACATAAATAAAAAAAAATCCCATTAGCATTAAACTTTTATTCAAACTTGATTCAATTGCACTGTGTTCCTTCAAGTTTTATAAAGTAAATTGCGTAATAATATTAAGTATCGAAAAGAAGGTATTATACGGAAGAAATGAAGAAGAATTTAACTAAAATCTAACGTTTTTTATTTAATAATCAAACACTGCATTCAAACGAACACGAATTCTCTCTCAAACATCCCACTTTCTACCAACAAACAGAAACCAGGAAAAAAGAATCGAATAAATGGAAAATTTTTTAATCGCAAATTTTAGAAATCCTGATTAACGCGAATTTTAATCATCTCAATCGGTTACCAAAAGTTGCAGGAAAATCTCTGTGCATTATTTTTTAATTTTTTAATACCGATTGAAATGATTAAATTTATTTGACGGATTCCATCGATTCCGTTTCATATTTCAATATTTGTCTAGATTTAAATTACAAATCGGCAGCTCAAATATACGCCTCCTACTCATTTAAACCATATAGTTTAATATTGATAAAGATTCTACAAGAGAAATATTTTTAATGTATTTATTATTTTACAGATACATCACCTGAAATGTTCTCCTAACTTTAAGACACTTTACGCATGATTCTCTACTTTTTCACTACTCATCAGGGTGGTCCAAATTTTTCTTTAATTTTCATGCATACCGCCCCCCTCCCCTTCACAAAATTGGTTTAAATCCGTACAATAAATAAATGCGTTTTTTTTTAAATATAGTTAGAGGTACCATACAATTTCTCACGTATTTTTCATAAGAAAAAAAAAAAGTTTTTATAATTTTTATTCAAAATTGTCAATATTAGGTGTATCGATTTTTCGGCGCTAATAATTATTTTTTCCCGGTTTATTTTGGAACAGATTGTTCTGAAAATGTTGTAATTTTTCAATCAAAGTCAGGTAATCATTATTTTTTGTTGCCAAACATTTTTTTTAACAGTTTATTATTATTTTAAATAATATTCTCTTCGATTAATTCTAAAAAGTTACGATGTTTTCTAATATTTTCAATTTTTTGTCAATATTTCACTACAACTGCGGTAATAATTAATGCGGAAAAATTTCGGTTTATTCTAAAAAATTAAACTTTGCTTCGGCTTTTAAATTATCAACAATTTATAAATAAAGATTGGAGAAAATAATTTTGTATGCAATATTTTATTATGTTGAATATTATTCTCTTTAAGTAACGCTAGAAAGTTACATTTTTTGAATGAAATTTTAAAGTGAGGCATTAATTAATACAATTTAACCAATACGATTGTTCAAACAATTATTGTTTATGACTATCTTCTCTTGTAGGAACGTGAGAAAGTTGCGGTTGCTTATAAAAAAAAATTACCTTTACTTTGACTTTTTAGTTATGAATAAATTAAAATCAGAGAATGATTTTTAAATCAATCTCTTTTTTTTATAGATATATTTTCCTGTAATAGAATCACATTTGAAATATTCTTTTAATTTTCCATGTATGGATTATATTAAATACTTCTATACTATATTTAATAATTCATTTCGACAAAAAATAAGTCAAAAAGTTAAAAATTTGAGAAAAAATATCACATTATAGAATTATTCAAAGAGATTATTATTATACCATCAAGATAGGAAGTTATGTATTAAAATAAATAGCCTTAACATTTATTTTTGTGAACTTGAATTAACTATAACGTCATTCCAAATAAAACGTTAAAAATTAAAGAAAAATGCAACTTTCTAGCATTATTCTATGATAATATTATTAAAGCTAATCAGTTTTTGCAACAGTTCTTTTAACTTCAGTTTATTATTGCCCCGCTCGAACTGATAAGTTATAAATTCCGAAAAAACGAAACTCTAACTCACTTGTAGGAGAAAATTTCTATTGACGATAATAAAATGATTAAACAATTTATAAAAACATCTAATTAACAGTAGAAAGTACTGTTTTGCGTATTGCAAACAATTTATACTAAAATAAACAGTAGAAAAGAATAATTAGCGCCAAAAACTCGCAAAACTCGATGTTTCACCTATGTGCTTAATGTTGGACCCCATAAAAATCTTATGGGGTTGAAATTCAAAAAGTGAACTATATTTAACTTACTATTCACAATCCTGAATAAAATTAAAAAAAAAATTTTTTACAAAAAATACATCTTGAGCTTCATGGGGCACGTGGGAACTCTAAATATATATTTTTTAAAACAAAATTTATTTTTGTGGATTCTAAAAAATGGGGAGGGGGAATGAATAAAAATTCGATTTAAAAAATCCAATTTTTTTGTGCACCACTCTACTGCTCACATAATATTATTACTCAAATTAAAATCTAGACACTTGTTTTACGTACACTTTATGCTTTGTATTTAAATTCGCATAATAAACTGTATCTTTTAAAGAATTCTAGGCAGGATTTCATATTTTTCCTCTTTCTTGCGATTAAATTGCTATTATAAGGCAAAGAGTGGATTCTAGAGGTGAATGTTCTTCAGTTATTTGTAGCGTACTTCCCCCGAAGTCATGAATTCAGAAAGCCAGAATCCCCGCTCTCTGTTTGAGAAATTTTATAAAAATATTTTTGAATAGCTGCGTAGCAACTATAAAAGAAACTCCTATAAAAGAGTGATTTCTGTATTAGAATTTAAATAGACGAGCCGCCCAAAATAGCAAAAGCAATTTGTTAATACAAAATACTGCAATTCAATCAAATTTTGTAAAAAAACAAAAAAAAAAAGGAGGGATTTTGGTCTAACGGTCATTATTGAAATTATAATTAAAATAAGGACCAAGGAGACTAAAATGCGGAATCTTTCTGAAATTGTCATTTATTAATGCTATTTAATTTTTAAAATAGTCTGAAAATTAATTAGTAACAACAAATTAGTGATCCAATGGTATTAAATCTTGTATAAATTAATTTTACAACTCAAATTTTCGATGATGATTTATTAAGTAACTTTAGATATCTAGAGGTACAAAAGTGCATTTAATAAATTACCTTTCTTGGAAAATAAAACAAAAAATTTTTGCGTAATACATGAAAAATGTATAAGAAGCATCACTACTTCCATAAACATTATTTACATGTATTAATTTAATGAAAAATAAATTTCTACTGAATAATAAGTTTAATTCTTATTCATATGAAATAGAGAGGAAAGAAATAAGTTGTTGATTTTAAATTTAGTGTTTTATAACCAATATTGTGGAATTTAATGCGATAATTAAAAATAGATTATTCTGTCTGTAAGAAAATGGTGTAACGATAGTCTCGAAAAATTCTCAAACATTTTTATTAAAAACTGATCGGATTTTCGTCACTTAAAATTGTTTTATATTTTAAACTTAAAATTTCGATCATTAAATCTACAAATAATTGCCCTAAAAAAATCATGTTAGTGCTTTTTTATGGAAATTACTGTTTTGTTAAAAAAATTGTAGTATAAAATATGAATGTTTCGAGAAAGACTTACAATTTCTCAAAATCGTGGGTTGTGTTAGTTTTTCTCCCGGATATTAACATTTTTAGACAAAGATTACCATAATTTACAATTTTTAACAATTTTAGGTCAATAAAAATTGCCGGTAATTGTTATTTAAAAAAAAACTTGTAACAAGATTAAGAATCTAGTACGAATTTTGAACTATGTTAGAGTTTTGCGGAGGAAATTGGTATTTTTAATAATAAAAGAAAATATTTTATAGACTATTCAGTAATATTAACAATTTTAGGTTATGTCAGCATTTTATATAAAAAATTAGTATTTTAAAACAAAAATAAATATAATTTGAACAAGAAAATTGGTATATTTAATAATAATAAAAAATATTTGATAGTTTAAGATTCACAAATTTAAACAATTTTAGGATATGTTAACGCGTAAGACCAAAAATTTGCATTTTAAAACGAAAATTATTACAATTTGAGCAAGATTATTTATTTTAATAATTGTTGGGTTATGTTTCTATTTTTTGGCAGAATTTGCTATTTTTAAGATTTAAAAATATATTCGAAAGAATATGTCCCAGTTGAACAATTCTGCGCCAAAAATCATTACATGTCGAAGAAGATTTAAACTTTTCTCTTATATGTTTTTTGTTGTAGGAAATTATTGGTATTTTTAATAAAAACTAACTAGAATTAAAAAAATCTTTAAAACTTTGACTTACAGTAGTGTTCTTCAATTTAAATTTGTTTTTTAATTATAATTAAAAAAAAAATTCTGAAGAACATTCACAAATATGAATAATTTTTGAATTGGTATTTTAAATCCAAAACCATAATTCGAACAATATTAAGAAACTTTAAAGAATTATAGATTATGTTAGTGCTTTTCGGAGGAAATTAGCATTTTAATAATAAAAGGAAAGATTTGATAGAAGATTCGCAAATTTGAACAATTTTAGGTTATGTCAATGTCTTACATCAAAAATTGGTATCTTAAAACATAAATCATTATAATTCGAACAAAATTAAGAATATTTTTAAAATGCTGGATTCTGTTAGTGTTTTTCGAGTGAAATTTGTTTCTTAATAATAAAAAAAAAACATTTTAAAGAGCATTCACAAATTTGAACAACTTTTGAATTGGTTTTTTAAAGTGCAAAACCATAATTTGAACAATATTACGAATCTTGAAATAATTATAGATTATGTTAGTGTTTTTCGGAGGAAATTGGCATTTTAATAATAAAAGGAAAGATTTGATAGAAGATTCGCAAATTTGAACAATTTTAGGTTATGTTAATGTCTTACATCAAAAATTGGTATCTTAAAACATAAATCATTATAATTCTTACAAAATGAAGAATATTTTTAAAATTTTGGATTCTGTTAGTGTTTTTCGAGTGAAATTTGTTTCTTAATAATAATAAAAAACATTTTTAAAAGCATTCACAAATTTGAATATGTTTTTTAAAATCCAAAACCATAATTTGAACAATATTAAGAATCTTTAAATAATTATATATTGTTTTACTGTTTTTCGGAGGAAATTGGCATTTTTAATAATAAAAGGAAAGATTTGATAGAAGAGTCACAAACTTGAGCAATTTAAGGATATGTTGACGTCGTGTTACACCAAAGATTGGCGTTTTAAAACAAAATTAAAAATATTTTCAAATTTTTTTATTATGTTAGTGTTTGTTGGCAGAAATTGGTATTTTTAATATTAAAAAATATATTCTAAAGAATATTTACGCCAAAAATGATTACATGTTGAAGATTTACAATTTTCTCTTATATTATTATTTTTTGTTGTAGAATATTATTAGTATTTTTAATCAAAAATGATTATATTTCAAACAATATAAAAAAATGTCAACAATGAAAGGGATATGTTCATATGTTTAACCTAAAATTTATATTTTTAAACAAAGAATAATCAGAAAAATGATTTTTGTTTAGAATAATAAAATTGACAAGCTTCAAGAATTTCGTATTGTGTTAGTGTTTTTCGTCGGAAATTCGAAATGTTTATTAAAAAATCATTAGATTGGAAACAAATGTAATAATTTTAGCTTACGTTGACTTTGAATTATGTCAGTGTTTTTTTGGTCGAAAATTAGTATTTTTATTTCTAAAAAATATATTTTAAAGGATATTCGTAATTTTGAAACATTTTTAGGTAATGTTAACATTTTCGCAGAAAAACAGTTATTTTAAACACAAAACAATAAGAGACTACGGTTTAAAGAACATATACAATCTTAAATAATTTTTTTGATACTGTGTTAGATTTAAAAGAATATTTACAATATTTGGACAATTATGTTACTATTTTCGTCGAAAACCGGTATTTTAGAACAAAAATGCAACGATTAAATCTTCTATACACAAATATTATATATTCATATTGAAGTTAAGATATTAACTTTAATTAATTATCATAAATATTGCCCTTGTTTTTCCTTCCTATTATTTCACATAATAGATACTATTAAATACAAAATAAGTCATCAATATTAATTTTATATTTTAATTTATAAGCTGTGTAAGATAAAAAAAAACACAATAATCGCAAGCGCACTGCGTATGTTTTTTGTCTGGTAATAAGATAAATTTATTATTAAGGTAGGAGCATATTGTGGATTGTTTTTTTAGACAAGTGAAGTATTGAGCCGGGAATTGTTGAAACGGTCGCGTATGACCGAGGCTCTCTTACTATCGATTATCACCTTTTTTTGTCTTTTTTTTTAATGGCCCTCCCGTGTGCTGCTTCTTTCTCGACCTCTTTTGTGGAGGTGGCGATCCCATCATTACTGCAAATTCTTCGGCTGCCGAGCTTCTGAGTTTTGCACTGCCACTGCCTTGCTGCTGTTCGTCCTTCAAAGCTTCCGACGAAACCTCGTTTTTCGAAGTCCAAAACATTCGTGTATTGTCGGGTGCTTGGTAACTGGCAGAAAAACTTATTATTAATAATACTCCACAATGATTAAAAACTAGTAATATTATACGCGCGCGGGAAACATTGGATTTTCAATTAATAAAATACAAACATAAAACAAATAGTACTATCATTGCAAATTTTAATTTAACAGTTTAATCACTTAAGGCCAGATTTAATTTTTTCAGTGATGGGCCATCCATAAACTACGTCAATAAGACTGATTTTACATTTATACATTCAATACGAAACACTTTAAATTCCTAAGATTTTAAGCCGAAATAGTTGATTTTTCAACAAAAAAGTTGAATTTTCAACCAAAAAACATTTTCTACACAAATATATGATTTTTCAAAAAAAAAGATGAATTTTCAACTTAAAAAAAACATAAAAGTTGCATTAACAACCAGGCTTATAAAATTTCCAGTAAAGGGATGATTTTTCCAAAAAATAGTTAAATATTTAACCAAATGGTAAAATTTTCAAGCCAAAATAAGATTTTTTTCGAAGACAGCTGAGTTTTTAACAAAAAAGTGACTTATCAAACAATAAAGATAAATTTTTAAACAAGAAGAATAAATTTTCTACCATAAAATATTAATTTTTAAACCAAACATGATGCCTTTAAGAAAATAATTTAATTTTCCAAAAATAATTACATTTTTAACAAAATAATTGAATTTTCAGCATGGAAAGATGAATTTTCAATCAAATAGTCAAATTTTCAAACAAAAAAGATTAAAATTAAATAAAATGTTTTAAATTTTCAAGACAAAAATACTAATTTTTTCGAATGTAGTTCAGTTTTTATCAAAAAAGTTTATTTTAATCAAGAAAGATAAATTTTCTACTATAAATGATAAATTTTGAACAAAAGAGTAAAGTTCTTAAGCTGAAAAGTCGAATGTCTTTGAAAACCGTGGACTTTTAAACCGAAAAAGATGAAATTTTAACATAATATATAAATTGTCAACTAAATAGTGATGAATTTTCTACTAAATAGTTTAATTTTTTACTTAAAAAATACAAAGAATAAAGTTCTAAATGAAAATAGAATATCTCAATTTATAATAAATATTTTAGCTAAATTCAGGAATCTATTCTGTTTTACGGTCAATAATGAAGACAAAATAAAAAGCATCCGAAATAACATGTAAAAAACATATTTATTTCTCTTAAAAAATCCTCAACGTTTCGACCAACACTGCAGGTATTTTTCAAGAGTCGATACACATATCTATAATTAAATAAAAATAATATTCATAAGCGTAAAAGCCGCAATAATTAGTGCCGTAAAAAGAATAATAGTTTAAACAAAAAATAAATAGAAAATTTAATATTGAAACATACCTGAGTCAAATTGCGATGTGATATTTTTTACAAAACAAAAAACATTATTTAAAAAAATGTATTGAAAAGAATAAAAATGTCATTTAATTGAAGCCTTATAGATATTGGAGAGGCTCCAATTTTAATAAACATTCCGAATTTCTGACGAAAAACACTAACACAATCCAAAATTCTTCAAGCTTGTCAATTTTATTATTCTAAACAAAAATCATTTTTTAGATTATTCTTTGTTTAAAAATACAAATTTTAGGTGAAACATATGAACACATCCCTTTCATTGTCAAAAATTTTTTTATATTGTTTAAAATCTAATAATTTTTTATTAAAAATACCAATAATTTTCTACAACAAAAAAAATAATATAAGAGAAAATTGTAAATCTTCAACATGTAATCGTTTTTGGCATAAAATTGATCGAATGCGAAATATTCTTTAAAATATATTTTTTAATATTAAAAATAACAAATTCTACCAAATAACACTAACATAATAACAAATTTTAAAAATATCCTTAATTTTGTTTTAAAACGCCAATTTTTGGTGTAACACGACGTTAACATATCCTCAAATTGTTCAAATTTGTGAATCTTCTATCAAATCTTTCCTTTTATTATTAAAAATGCCAATTTACCTCCAAAAAACACTAACATAATCTATAATTATTTAAATATTCTTAATATTGTTCAAATTTTGGTTTTCGATTTTAAAAAAACCGATTCAAAAATTGTTCAAATTTTTAAATTCTCTTTAAAATGCTTTTATTATTATTAAGAAACAAATTTAAATCGAAAAACACTAACAGAATCCAACATTTTAAAAATATTCTTAATTTTGTTTGAATTATAATGATTTTTTTTAAGATACCAATTTTCGATGTAAGACATTAACATAACCTAAAATTGTACGGATTTGTGAATCTTCTATCAAATCTTTCTTTTTATTAATAAAAATGCCAATTTCCTCCGAAAAACACTAACATAATCTATAATTATTAAAAGATTCTTAATATTGTTCAAATTATTGTTTTGATATAAAAAAAACCATTCAAAAGTTGTGCAAATTTGTGAATGCTCTTCAAAATGTTTTTATTATTATTAAGAAACAAATTTAAATCGAATAACACTAACAGAATCCAACATTTTAAAAATATTCTTAATTTTGTTTGAATTATAATGATTTTTTTTAAGATACCAATTTTCGATGTAAGACATTAACATAACCTAAAATTGTACGGATTTGTGAATCTTCTATCAAATCTTTCTTTTTATTAATAAAAATGCCAATTTCCTCCGAAAAACACTAACATAATCTATAATTATTTAAAGATTCTTAATATTGTTCAAATTATTGTTTTGGATTTAAAAAAAAAAACAATTCAAAAGTTGTGCAAATTTGTGAATGCTCTTCAAAATTTTTTTTTTTTATTATAATTAAAAAACAAATTTAAATTGAAGAACACTACTGTAATCCAAAGTTTTAAATATTTTTTTAATTCTAGTAATTTTTTATTAAAAATACCAATAATTTCCTACAACAAAAAACAATAATATACGAGATAATTTTAAATCTTCTTCCACATGTAATGATTTTTGGCGTGAAATTGTTTAACTGGGACATATTCTTTAGAATATATTTTTAAATATTAAAAATGCCAAATTCTGCTAAAAAATAGAAGCATAACCCAAAAATTATTAAAAGAACAAATCTTGCTCGAACTGTAATAATATTCGTTTTAAAATGCAAATTTTTGGTCTTACACGTTAACGTATCCTAAAATTGTTTAAATTTGTGAAGCTTAAACTATCAAATCTTTTTTATTTATATTAAATATACCAATTTTCTTGTTCGAATTATAATTACTTTTGTTTTAAAAATACTAATTTTTTATATAAAATGCTAACATAACCTAAAATTGTTAATATTACTGAATCTTCTATCAAATATTTTCTTTTATTATTAAAAATACCAATTTCCTCCGAAAAACTCTTACATGGTTCAAAATTCTTACTAAATTCTTAATCTTGTTACAAGGTTTTTTTAAAAAGAATAATGACCGGTAATTGTTATTGGCCTAAAATCTTTCAAACATGTGGATCATGATAATCTTTGTTTAAAAATTCTAATATTCCGGAGAAAAACTAACACAGCCCACGATTTTGAGAAATTGTAAGTCTTTCTCGAAACATTCAGATTTTATACTACAATTTCTTTAACAAAACACTAATTTCCAGCAAAAAGCACTAACATGATTTTTTTAGGGCAATTATTTGTAGATTTAATGATCGAAATTTTAAGTTTAATATATAAAACAATTTTAAGTGACGAAAATCCGATCAGGTTTTTAATAAAAATGTTTGAGAATTTTTCGAGACATATCGTTACACCATTTTCTTATAGATAGATAATCTATTCATTCAGTGACATCTTTACTGTTATTTTGAAAAATGTCGTTTTTTCATTGACCCAATTATTCAATTTTATTATGAAAATTTTGTTTATATTGGCATTCGGGTCATAAGGATATCACACTTTTCTAAAAAGTGTGATTGTTTGTTGACCGTGCTTGTGAAGTGTGTGAATATTGTGTTGTGGGATTACGGAGTGTTTTACTTC
>JAAAKG020162465.1:0-11784 GCA_010014905.2 Druon quercuslanigerum
GCCATAGTGACGGCCTTTAAAAGAACTACTCAAAAATGCAAAAAAGTGAATTTCGAAAAAAGTGGCGCTTAGGCCAAGTAGACTTTCCACCCTTCATTCATTTTGTACTAACAAATTTTTAATTCGAATTTTTTCTCTAAATTTGAGTTGTTATTCATGTTAATGTTTGGTTGAGTAATTTGTATACTATTGTTAAGTTTTATGTTTTCCAATAAATTAAAAATTTTTTGTTTTCTTTTAAGTGATTATTAGTCGCAAGAGCGAATTTTTCATATTATACCAATTTGTTACAAGTTCAGGAACAATAACAAAATGAAAGAAATAATTAATAAAATAACAATACAAATCTAATAGTAAAATTAACATTTTTATTGTTATTTTGCAAATACATACAGCACTGAAGAAAAATGTAAAAAAAAAATGGTATTGAACTTTTTTTAAGCTAAATTTCCAGGGGATTTAATTCATGTTTTGACAAAACTGTGCTGATGATTTTTGCTTGGATTCTGCCAAAATCTGAAGTTAGAACAAATAAGTCGTAATAATGTCCAAACGTATGTCTTAACTTTTGTTTTAAATTTTTTGTTGAAAGTAATAAATTTATCATTTTTTATACACATGCTATTTTGAACGGAAACTGGAGAAAGGTTAGGGAACGTGCACATACTACGTGACACGTTTTTATTTTATTTAAATAAAGACAAGATTGAAATTTTCTTAGAGCTAAAAGGGATAAAATGATACAAACAAAAGAAAAACGCGTTATGTAGTATGTGCACGTTCCCCTAGTTACGAACCAGGGAATGCGGGGATTTGCCAGGAATTTGAAGATGAAACTTCGTTAGACATTCTGCAATTACGGCAGAAACAACTGAAAGTTTCTTTTTAGTTTCTATCTCAATTTAGTCGACAAGAAATTTAAATTGATTGAATTGAATTTTAACTCGAGGAAAAAGCTTTATAATTAAATTATTATTGTTTACAGATAACACGATTAATTTATAAACGAAATTCTTTTCAATACGGAATTTAAAGTTCAGACTTTTGAATATTTCAGATAAATAGTCCACGAAAACTGGTAAAAGCAACCGATATGGAGGATTATGACTTTGAGGACTCGACGTCGAGTCAAGAGGTACACCTTATTCCACCTCAACAATTTCAGCATGCTATCTAGTCTTAAAACGAATTAAAACTTGTATAAATGTTATACATATTATTTAAAATTATAAAAAAATCCTAGTTTTAATTTCGAATTGTAAATATCGATATTATAAATACGATATATTAACTTTATTGAATAATGAAAGTAGGTATAACCTTAAGAAAACTTTTTTGTAAATATTTTCTACTTTGTGAATTTTTATACGATTTATATTTAAATGTTTATTAGGTTGAAAGTTTTGTATTAAGTGTACATAAGAGTTATTTATTCCATGTATGAATGTCAATTTGTCTGTAATCTATAAGAAAATGCGCGCTGTTATTCTATTATATTATTGTAAGATTGTTGCACAATATTTACTTGTGATACCGAGCAGGGCCGAATAAATGTTCTTACATATGTTTCAGTTTAGTATATTTTTTATTCAAATTTCTTTTATTTTCTATTCTTTTTAATACTATTTTCGTATGTTACTTTCTTTTATTTATTTTGCTTTTAAATTACATTTCTACTGAGATTAAAGAAAAAGAATTTCTGCAAAATTAATAAGTTGTGTCAAATTTTATTAAAGAATATGAAAAACTATTTATTTCCAAAAATTGGAAACTTGCTGTCTTTAGAGTGTGAATATTTTTTAAATATATATTCTTGTTCGTGGATAAAATCTAAAATTAGTTGTTCGATTATTCAAGGGTCTGATATCTCGGTTCTGTAATACTGATGAATAAATCAACTTTTTTACATTAAAATTTTTTTTACTATATGCATGTAAACTACTAATGAAATTTTATTCTATTTATAAAATATATGATAAAGTATTTCTATAGAATTTCCATAGAATTAATTAGCATAGTAAATAAAGAAAAGATCAATGTATTAACTTCGTTTTAAATAATCCTAAATAATGGTTTTCATTGGAATGTTACAAAAAAATGTCAGATTTAATTATCATTCAATTCTTCTTGCTATTTTTATGGTGACATGTTCAGCTGCGTTACTAAACGTATATTCATTTTTGTTTTAATGTCCCGGATTATTTTAACATTTTTTCTCTTTTTGATATATCTTAGACGCATTCTGGCGACCACAATTTTTATTTTCATCATCGCATTAATAATCTTTTTTCTGAAAATTGATGAATAATTGTTTACATACCTATACACTTTCTTGTATGAGTATAAAGGTCTCTTTTTTATATTTCTCTTTGCAAAAATCTGTCTGAATAAAATCTTAATGGATTTTTGGCCAAAATTTTTTATCACGATGGATTTTTGCAATTACCTTATAGCTAAAATTATGTCAGGTACACGATAAAAGATTAATCCAGGACAACAAATATAATAGTTGATACGTTGACTTTGAACAAGATCGGCCAATTAAAATGTTTTTTGCTTTGTTTACATTTACTTCAAGAAATGTTTATCAGTAAATTTTTTCGACTGGTTGTTTATACAATTATTATTTTTGTTAAAACTATTTGTCTAAACCATTTTGTTCCGTCTAAATTGTAAGAAGTCATTAATGAGCGTTTGTTGAAACAAACAGAGAAGGAGAAAATAGTGAAAGGGAATGAAAAGAACGTGCAAAGTGATACTAAAAGACAGAAGAAAAGACTGAGTGATATTGAAAGAAGATTGAAAGGGGGAAAAGGGCAAATAGGAAAAATAACTTAGCAGTTAAGGGGTTGCAAATGGAGAGTGAAACAGGCGAAGTGGAAATAAAAAATCTCTCGAGAGACATTAGAGTGCAGGTAAGGGTACAAGGAGTTAAGCGAATAAGAAGGACGAAGGAAGGAAAAGAATAAATGTTTCTAGTGCAAGTGGGGAGTGAGAAGGAGGAAAAGAGAATTATGGAGAAATAAGGAAAAAAGGAAAAAGTTTGGAGAAAGGTAGGAGGGAAGAAGACGAAAAAGAGTCTAGAGAGAAAACAGAGGCGTTTTCAATCGGCAAAGGGGAAAAAAGTGAGGAGGAAAGAGGAGGGAAGGGAAAAGAGAAACGTGAAAATAGCTTTCTGGAATGTGTCAGGTTTGAAGAACAAGAATAAATGAGTTTGGAGGTAATTAGAAAAGTGGGATGTGATTATGATGAGTGAAACCTGGGCAGATGAGAAAGACTGGAAGGAGATGAAAAGGACAGGAAGGAGATAAAAAGGCTGTTGCCGAAAGGTTATCTGTAGACAATGCAAGAAGCAAGAAAAGAACACGTTAAAGGGGGAACGATGGGAGGCATAGTGTCAGGGGTGAGAAAAGAAATAGCAGGAAAAGTTTGAGAAGACGGGGATAGTGAGATAACGGATGGAACAATGGTAAGAAGGATTACAGTTGGTAAAGTCGAAGGAGCGGTGGTTTGTGTATTTAGAAGAAGAGGGGAAGTGGAGGTCTGTAGGATAATAAGAAGGTGGATGGAAGAAAAGAAGGAAGAATTTGTTTCAATAAGAGGGGACTTCAATGCATGGACTGGCGAGTAGGGGGGGTGGGATTTGCGATGAAGAAAAGGAGGCAAATATAAGGAACTCTAAACATAGGGAGACGGACCGGGAGGGAAGGAAGTTACTAGACGTGATAGGAGAAACAGGATTGTTTATATGTAATGGCAACATGAAAGGAGATGAGGAAAGGGAGATCACATTCATAGGAGAGGGAACAACAGTATTAAACTACATCTTAGCTGAAGAAAGAATGCGGCTTATGATAGGGAGTATGAACGTGGGGAATGAGGGTCCGAGCACTTTCCGGTTATAGCCACACTAAAAGGAGGGACCAAGAAGCGCGTCAGAGCGAGAAAGAAAATAGCGGGAGAAAGGAACACGAAAATGGGAATCTGGGGGGGGGGGGGGTAATAAATGAAAAAGTTTAAACAAAATATGGAAAAGGAGAAGGTTAGGTATGAAAAAGAGGAGGGAATAGACACCTTAATTAAAAGTTTGAAGGGGTCGATTGAGAAGGTGAAATATGAGATGGGTAGTGAAGAATAAAGAACAGAGGTAAAGAGAGGCTGGTCGGACAAGGAATTTTGGGCGTGTAAAGATAGGATGAAAAAGTGTGTAAGAAAATGGAGAAATGGGAATCGAAGAAGGAGTATAATAGGAGAAAAAGAGAACATGATAAAATGCTGGAACGTAAAAGATAAAGGGGGAAGGATGAATATAAGGCAGAAGTAAAAAAATCCGATCATAGAAGGTAGGGTGTGGGATGTGATTCAAGGGTCTATTAGGGGGAGAGCAAAATAAGAATAAAGGGGAAAAGAGAAGGATAGTCCAAGGAGAAGTGGACGAAGGGAATGAAATAACAAGAGAAGAAGTAGATGAGGCAATAGATAGGTTGAAAAGAAACAAGGCGATAGGAGAAGATGGGATGGAAAACAAGGCGATGTAGTATGCAGGAGAAGGAGTTAGGGATGTGATGTGGAAGATCTGCAATAAGATCTGGGAAGGAGATGGGGGCCGGAATATTGGATGACAAGACTGGTGGTACCGCTTGCCAAAAAAGGGAAAGGAAAGAAGAGGAATACAGAGGGATCACTCTCATGACAGTCGGCTATGAAATATATACAGAAATCTTAAGAAAAAGATTAGAGAGTCAGGTAGAACAAAAGGAAAGTATCCCACACAATTAGAAGGGAATTAGAAAAGGGATGGGAACTATAGACAACATCTACGTACTTAACTACTTACTTAACAAAAATTTAGAGTTATTAAATCATTAAATAAGATGGTAAGAAACGACCTACTTCAGACCAATAGAATACGGTGTTAAATCGATCCTCTATTCCTTATTATTCGACGTTTCGAAAACAATACGTTTTCCTCATCAGGATACAATAGTCAGCAACGTACAGAAGTTTTTATAATATTCATGTCAAGTGTGTGTTAAAAAATGTTTCTCCATTTCTAAGTTTGTTCTTAGAGTTGTCCATAAGTAAGAATTAAAAAAAAAGGAAATAGAATAAATTAAATTCATTGTTAGAAAAACAACAATTAGTATCAAAACCACTTTGTTAAATTAAACATTGTTGTTATTTAGAAATTTAGAGGAAAAGAAAGGGAAACTAGTCGCTTTGTTCGTAGATTTGACAGCAGCATTTTACTCAGTGAACAGAAAAGTGCCATTGCAGGCAATGAAAGAGAGGGGTGTAGAGGAAAAATTGTTGGAGAGGATAAAAGAAGTTTTTAATGAAACCAGGATTAGGGTGAAGATAGGAAAGAAAAAAGGGCAGGTTTTCTGGACATGGAGAGGTCTAAGGCAAAGGTGCCCGTTGAGTCCGCTACTATTTAATATGCTGCTGGCAGACTTAGAGGATAAGCTAAAGGAGAAAGGGAAAGGAGGAACGGTTTTAGGAAATAGCAAACTATACTTTCTAGCATACACGGACGATGTAGTTCTGTTAGCAGATGATGAGAAGGGGATGAACCTAATGATGAGAATCTTAGAAGAGTATGTGGGAGCAAAAAATTTGACGGTGAACGTAGATAAGACAAAGATTATGTGCTTCAGAAATAAAAAGACAAAAATAAATTACGTTTGGAAAATGAACGGACAAAAAGTGGAAATTGTAGAGGAGTTCTCTTTCCCATGTTTTTGGTTTGAGGCAGAAGGGGGAAACGAGCTACACGTGAGAAAAATAATTGAATGTGCGCGTAAAGTGATGGGCTAAGTATAAGATATAGGGAAGAGAATGTTAACGAAGGATGGAAGAATGAGCGTCTGGTTATTTTATGCGTTGGTCTAGGTGGTGTTGTGTTATGGAGTGGAGATCTGGGGATGGAAGGAACATAGGAAAGTTGAGAGCATGCATGAACGATTTTTGAGATGGGTAATGGGAATTAGCTGAAGTTGCCCAGGATACATGTTAAGGGAAGAATTATGGAGGGAAAAAAATGGTTACTAGACAAATTAGGAGAGCCTGGAGGTTTGAAGAGAAGCTAAAAAGGGGAGAGGAAAGCAGAATGACTCAAGCATGTTTGGGCGAAATTCGGAACAATGAGGCGAGAGGCAATTTGACAAATTCAAAATGGGAGGAAGAAAGGAGAAAAATGAGAAATGTTTTTAATATACGAGAAGAGGTTATGGAATGACAAGACATAGAGTTAGAGCTATTAGTAAACCCAGGAATAGAGAGATGGACAAAGATTGAGGATTCTAGGTACAATAGATGGTATATGATGGTAAAAGGGTTGACGGAACCAAAATATCTGCAAAAAATAAAAAAGGAAGAAAAATGGAGTAGAGTTGTACGGTTTAGAATGGGAGCAGGAGTGAGAGCATGCAGATATTGGATGGATGAAGAGGAGCACTTATGTAGAGTATGTGGATACGAAATGGAGTCATGGGCATACGTATTAGAGAGATGTGCAGGAGAGGAAGATGGACAGTTGAGCGTGGATGAATGTCAAAGTGGATTTTGGATGGTAATGGACAGGGAGTGATGTGGATAAATAAATTGGAAGAAGTAAGGGAAAGCAAGAGAGTAAGGCAGAGCCCCACGGATAGTCCTGGAAAAGGAAAGTAAAAAGCAAAAATTTGTTTTCAATTTCGTGTAAAATGCATTTTTATGGTAAGTGGAAACTGAAGTCCTGGAAGACCGCTCATTTTTTAGTACTAATATTACTTTTGTTTATACTACGTAGGGCGAAATAGTAGAATATAAGTCGTAGTTAATCTAGACTAAGGATGGAATTGTAAATATATGTACAGAAAGCGGAGGCCCTCAAACCCGTAAAAGGGAGAGATTAAATATACATACTTACATACATGCATATAGGCATGCATACATACATGCATACATACATATATATATATATATATATATATATATGCATACATACAACTAAAGTTTAGAGAAATATATTTTTTTAATGATACTTTTGTCCAATTGTAACAATTTTAATTTATTTAAAAAAACTTTTTCCATTATTATAATAACGCAGCTTATGAATGCTAAGAATAATATTTATTGGTGAAGACAGTTTCAATGTATTCAAACAATTAATTTCTCATAGAAGGAGGTTTTTAATGACCAAAATTTTTAAATCCCTATATTTGACGTTTTTCGATATAATTCGACCCCGGGCACTTGAAAATGCATTTGTTTTAAATGTCAGTTTGTGTATAATTTTCTTTATTTACAACTTCGGCGAAACAGAGGTCTATACAGGGGACACTATCGCTGCTAAAGTATTTTCAAGTCCTTTAGTAGGAGCAAATATATCACGAGGTGACTCCACTTTACAGGATCTGGGACTGTGAAATTTTTTCGTCTACTAAGTTGGGATTAGAATCACTATACGAATTTGATCATAGCCTGTGATAACCCATGCCAGCATCTGAATTTATTATAAGTACTCGCCTTTGCCTGAAAGTTTGTATAGCCGTTTTTTCGGCTAACCTCTTCCTCGACATTAGTTAAAATGCAACAAATACAAAATCCGATTATACGTCACAGATAGTCACCCATCCCAGTGCTACACATGCTCGAAATAGCTCGAGATCTGGAATCTTCCTGCGTTGAGATTCATCACGCACCTAATGCCGTTGGTATTGCTTATATTGTTTATAAGAAGAAAGGGATGAAGTTGCGAATAGCTTAATTCTCCGATTTTCTTTAAACTTCGTATACTTACGTATTTTGACCCGCTGATTATGAATGTGATGGTTAAAAGTGGCGACAAGGCGATTTTAATGGTAAAACCATGAAAAAGCCATACAAAGCATGGTTTTTTGCGTTTATCTAAGCCAACATGTAAAACATTTCAAAATCTTTGAAACAAAAGTTATAGATCTTATTAAATTTTTTTCACATGAAAATCGATACATCATTCTTTTTCTTGGAATCTATCACTCACAGAAAAAAATATCTGAAACAAAAAATATGTACATAAATGGGAGCTACAATTTTTGTAAAGAACATTTTGCGAAATTTTGCATATTGGCTTAGATAAACGAAACTATGGTTTTTATGAGTTTTTTATAGTTTCACCATGAAGATGGCCTAGTCGCCAATTTTCACTATCAAATTAGTAATCAGCGCATCAAAGTTCATAAGTATGCAGAGTTTAAATAAAATTGGAGAATGCAGCTATTCGGAACTGCACTCCAAGAAAGAAAACTGTACCGCTAGTTTAGTTTAGTTTATAGGTGGACGGGAAACCCCGTGGGGCCTCTTGGAGCCCAATTTATAAAGCCTAATACTTTTAATTATTCGATCTCAGCAGTTGATTTTAGATATCTTGGATGAAAGAAATACGTTTCATATATTATCGCGAAGGATACTTTCCAAATCAATTTTTATGTATAAAAATGGGAACTTGATAAAAAGAGATATGTCGGGTTACAATCGTGTACAAAACTACGAATTTTGCCGAAGTTTCAAGCACATTGCAGTTCACTGCTTCAGGCCTAACCTGAAACTGAGGTATCAGGTTATGTTGTTCTTTTGCATTCTCTCTATAATGTCTGTGATTGACCAGAGCGCCCCACCGTGGAGACTGGTCGAACTAATTGACCAATAGAGTTTTTTTTTTATTCGGGAGGATGGAAAGCCATATCGAATTGGTATCATATCCATGGTCCCTTTTGGTGTTATTGGGGTGTTTTAAGATTTCAATTGTTTCTCTACGTTTTCTTGAAAAGATAGTGTGTGCTTTTACGATTACGGTTATTTTGTCAAATCAAATGTTATATCCCATTTCAATATAATGCTCAGCTAGTGCTGATTGCTTGAAATGCCTTAGCCTGATTTTACTCTCATATTCCTTCATACGTTGGCTCACCGCGCTCCCGGTTTCTCCTTTATAGACTTTGCCGCAAGAACAAGGGATTTTATATACTCCTGGATCACTGAGGGGTGCATTTTTGTTTTTGGGTTTATTTAGTAGTTGTCCTATTTTCGCAGGTGGTTTAAATATGTTCTAGATGTTATTTTTCTTGAGAATTCTTATTTGTTCTGTGACACCTTGGATGTAGGGTAGGATGATGATCGTTTTTCTCTCTTTGTTTAGAAGTTTGTGTAGACTTGTATTTTCTGTGTCGTTTCTTATTGCTTTATCAATTTGTTTGTTTGTGTAATCGTTGTGTATTAGCATTTGTTTAACGTTTTGTAATTCCTTTTGAAAGTTATCTTTATCTGTTATGGAGACCTGTTATTGATGTTATTGATAACAGATTGTTTTTGAGATAGGTGGTGGTGGGAGGAGGCGTGTAGGTATCTGTTCTAATGGATAGGTTTTCTATAAACTTTCTGTCCGAATATGTGATCAGATCTTTTGTAGACTAGTATTCCCAATAAAAGAATTTTCCGTTTTGTTATGAGTACTTGAGTTATTTGAACCCTTTTGACAACATACGAGTAACATCTTAGCAAAGGTACCTCTTAGGAGGCAAGATTCAACGACCCCGAAAGAAAAATAAAACAATTAGGGGTTATCCTTAATTGATTGTCTGGATTCTTCCAACATACCAAGCCCTAATATCCTTTTTGGTGTGTAACAGGCAGTTTTTCGAATTAGGAAACATAACGAAATAAGTCATTTTGACTTTTTCTTTAAATTTCGTACTTAGCAGTAGGACATTCGATCTGTTTTTCCTCTAGTTCAGTGCTTTTAAAATCAGTGATAATTAGTTGGTACTTAAAGAAATTAGTTTTGAATACTAAAAATGGTACCCCTCACTTAGAAGTTTGCAACTTAGGTTAAATAATTACTAAAATAAATTATTTGGATTTATTTTACAAAATAAAATTAGAGATAATTGTTTGGTTATTATATCACTTAGACTCTACTAAATTAACCGTTAAATACAGGGAGTCTAAACAAGCCAAACGGCCAGCCGAATCCTCCCTTATATTTCAAGCTGCAAGCTTATCGGCCAGCGCCTAAATGATTTCTGATTAATATTTTTAAATTACTTTTTTAGAGCAAATCTTAAAATGAGATAAACTGCTACACTAAAATCATTAAATTTGAAATGCAAGAATGCAAGAATGCAAGAATTGAAAAGCCTAAGGGCCGGTCGAAACCTTCCCTAACATTCAGGTGGCAAGCCTATGGGCCAGTGACTGAATGATTTTCTTTAATTGTTTTATATTACATGTTTAAAAAAAATCAAGCAAAAAAACTGGCTAATAATGTGACTGTGAGGATGACATATACAAGATGTCTGATGTTAAATTGAAAAAAATGCTAAAGTCTAGAGGAGGAAATCAAATCAAAGAACTTCAAGAAAATCTCAAACAGCAGTTGTTGGCTGATCAATTTTTTTACAAGAAACTAATTGTGCACGAATATGAGGAAATCATTCAACTCTCCTGAGAAACGGTTAAAATCCCAGTAAACATCTGTTTTTTAGATCCCCCACCTCCAAGAAGGGAGGACATCTTCACGAAGATTGAAGGTCCTAACGATTTCAATAGCCTATTTAATACTCTATTGAAAAACGTCCAATAAAAATTAGGTCAACAAAAAAATCAGAAAAAAATGAAGACCCGAAAGCATCCTTTCTTCTCCCGATAATAGAGTAGCTGTCCAAGAAGAGAATATAAAGCAAATTGCAGAAAGGGACTTGAAAGAAAATTCTAAATCCTTATTGGGGGGGGAGAAAAAGGTCAGAAAGTTACCTATTTGTATAACTGATAGTCATAAACTCACCGAATCGCACGCTCAGCTGAAGGGTAGACGTTTTTTTCTTTTCAATTTCTAAAAAAATAAATACCTGAAGAAAAACCGAAGTGACACGATTTCGCTGTTCAGTGAACCTAAAATGCAAAACTAAGGGACTGTCCTACGCTGACCTGAACTGAACACTTAAACGAAAGGAAGATCTAAAGCAGCGTTTAAGTATTCGTGTTTTTTTCTCAGACAAGGAAGCGAGATCTTTAATAATAGAATCTATTATTCAATAACCTTTGTAAGCTTTGTCACGCTACCTTAAGAAGGCAGTGAAGTGTCTCGAGTTCTCCCTAGCTTCAAGATGTCTAATCCAAAGAAAGCCCTTTTAGCACTTTCCCTAATAGAAAAAAAAAGAGGAAAGCAATTGAATTCGTAAGGCACCATTCGAAATCTGGATGAGAAGGCAAAAGAGAGAGCTAAAGAGAGATGAAGGTCCACATTTTAAGAGTAAGCGGCATAATTTCAGTAAACGTATTTTATTTTGAGCGATTTTTGGTTATGCAATCTGAATGATGAAACTCGAGAGTCATACATACGAGGACTTCCTTCGGAAATGTCTACTTTCGTCGACACGCGAAACCCGAAAGCATTCATGAGGCGTATGAGCATGCACTACACATGGAGGAACGCTAGAAGTATGCTGAGAAGGCAACATTAGCGTCGACGTATCATGTGTCAAGGAAGAACAAGATTCCGGAAAGATCAAGGTCACCTAGCCCTTACACTAAGCAAATGGAAGAGCACGATAATATCCGGCATTGTGAGAAGCCAGCGCCAAAGTCTATATTAGCCTCTACCAGCATTTAGTACCCTCCTAGCCTTTATCAACCATATCCTACTCGAACACAAATGTATTCCCCATTATATCCCACTCAATATCCGCCTCAATACACCCCCCCCCCCCCCCCCCCCCCCCCCCTTCCTATTTTTATTTTGTTTTATTATTTAACTTTTCTCAT